>BPLR01018019.1:0-211764 GCA_021605095.1 Caerostris extrusa | reverse complement strand
CAGACCCTTCCTATTTTACCGAGTTAACAGAACAATAAATCTACATTTGGCGTGTATTTCAAAGACTTGCCATACAACAAAAAAACTGCTTTCATAATAGATGGCATCCTATAAAAGTTCCCGGCGATTCAGAAAGCACTTAAGCTTGAGAACAAATGGAATGGACAAAAACGTATGGATCGCCATTCTTCTGATACCCCTGTAAAAGCACAATTCAATGTGTGGAGGGAGATATTTAGATACTACAGCATTTCTTCCAGACCATCCCCCTGAGGAAAAGAGTTAAGTGGTCGCTCCTTTGTTAACGTCAAATTCAATGCCCGGATGAGATAGGGGAGAGGTATATGGCGAGGAGGGATAAATGAGGGCTCGGATGGGACCACTTATGTATCTCGCGTGACCAGAGAAGAAATGGTGTTTTTATCATTGACGCATCCTTTGAAAGAAAACTGAAGATATCTCTATTTCGTGGATCTTTTTTTGAAAACCATTGTGCTAGAAAAGAGTTATAAAAGGTGATTATTCAGTGAATAAAAACTCAAACGATGATCACTTTTAACTGCACTTGGACTGTAGGGATTTTATATTTATCTCATGCCTAGCCTTAATTACTTAAGTAATTTTCATTTTTTTTTTTTTCCGTTTTATTAATTAGCACTTTTGCACTGCTCATTTTTATTAAATGTGTTTTAATTAATACAAGTGTTAAAAAGTTTATTGTTATGGTTGAAATTTACAGACTTAACTTGATTGTTATTCTTTACTCTAGAACAATCATACTTTCAGCTGTTTTTTAGTAGCTTCATACTGTTCATAAAATACACAATGCTTTAATTAATACAAGTGTTAAAAAGGTTTGCGGTTTTTAAATTTGCAGAATTAACTTGATTGCGACTCTTTTATTCTAAAGTAATCATATTTTCAATTATTTTTTTAGCAATTTCAACTGTTCATTACATAATATAATTAGAATTATTTACTTCTGTCAAAATATCACTAGTGGTTGTCGATAGTTGGTTGATTAATAAAGGTTTTTATGGTACATAAGTCAGTTTCAGCCATGCTGCGCGATGCAATGTGTTGTAAAATAAGATAAACAAAAATTAAATTAAAATTAAAAAGTGATTTTTCGCGGTAAATTCGATGTTAGATGCAACGTATAATATATTTAAAATAAAATTAATGATTATTAAATCTTTATTTTAATAATCATCAATTATATATACGTCTTATCATCTTGTATAATGAAATTTGTTTATATAGTAGTTGAAATCCTAATTTGTCGTCTTGATCTAGCTTTTTGAAAATGATTTTTCAACGTTAAATATTTCTTGACACATCACTGGCTGAAAACTTATTTAATTAATGACAATAATTTTCCATGACTTTAAAAGTTAGTTTTTTTCTAAATATTTGTCTTTGACATATTTGGTTGCTTTAAAAATAACTTATGTACATAATAACTTGTATACATGAATAAATTGATACAAAATAAAATTTTCAAAATGCAAGAATTTGCAGAAAGTTGCGCAATTTCTCCCTTGCGTTCTGGTTTGGCAGTATATCAAGCTATCATATTTTGCTTGTATCCTCTCAAACAATAAATATGACTTAAAATCATAAAATTAAATTTAAAAATCTTGAAAAATTCTAGGCAAAAGAATGCAAGGTTTGTTAGCGTGCTAAAAATGTGGTGCGTTGGCAATCGATATTTGAGTTGTATATATCGATATTGATACATCTGGTGTAATGAAATTTGTTTTTTAAATATATACAATATACATACTTAGTTGATATTCTAATTGATCGATCCTTGTGTCAGGAATTATTTGACGCTGAAAATCATTTTCAAGAAATTGAATCATCTCTGGTTAAAACGGAGTTTAATTAGTGACAGTGATAATTTTCCATGATATCGAATTTAATTGGCTTGATGTTAGTTAAATATTCTAGCACCAGAGCTGTCATTCCTTTAAAAAGTTAGTGTCTCTAAAAATTTGCTTGTATCATATTTGGATGTTTTAAAAATAAACTTGTATACATAATAACTTAATAGACTAAGATCAATAATTCATACAAAATAAAAATTTTCAGCATACAAGAACTTCAAGAAAGTTGCGTAATTTCTGCCTTACTTTTTAGTTTTGCAGTATATCGAAGCTATTATATCTTCTTGTATCCTCTCAAACAATAATAAAAATAATAATAATAAATATGACTTCAGGTCATTAAATTAAATTAACTCTTGGAAAGTTGTAGGCAAAAAATTGCAAAGGTATGTTAACGTGCTAAAAATGTGGTGCGTTGAAAAATCGATATTTGAGATTTTATAATAAAATACAGGAAAGCTTTTAGGAAAGAAGAAAATTTTATACTTCATTATCGCAACATTTTCGTAACTTAGAATCATAAAAAACATCCCTTTCTGACTTTCTATTCTTTAAAAATACAATATATTACTTCATTATCTTCGCACTTTTGCATTTTTTAGGTCGTAAAACACGATACCCAACTGGAAACCTGCCTTAAAATCGGGCTGTAGGCGATAATTCTCTCTCTGAAGTATTTTAAACGGAATATGGCTGCCATACTTCACGATCTTGTTGCTTTGTTATAGGTTCTAATAAAACAATCTTCTGTCAGTTTGTTCCGTGTACTACACCAGGTAAAAAATCGAAAAAGGTTCTTACTTTTAATGTCTCCCCGTCTGGTTATAAATCGGAGCCATTAAAAAAATAGGCGAGATATTCAAATCCTCATTTGTATTATCAAACCTCTTAATCTTGTTTTTTGTTCACCTGTTCGTTTAAAATATATACCTCGGGTTGTATGTACCAAAAGAAAACTCAAAGGTGGTGAACAAGATTTATAAAAGTGTTCTTATAATTGCAGAGAATAAAGCTGTAGATTTATGAACGCTATTAAAAATTATTATGAAAACTTATTTTTCTTCTTTTCCGTTCTTCAGAATGTATGGAAATCATATGATCATTGAAATACCAGGATGACGTAAAAAATCACACGACCTGAACATAAATATACTATTGCAAAAATATTAAAATGAATTAAACTACACATATGAACTAAATTAACCCCGAACACAATTATTAAAAAATGAATCAAACTACAAACATGAACTAAATTGAATCCTACAAGCATGAACAAAATGGAACAAATATTAAAATGAATCAAACAGACATAATTAAATATGAACTAAATTGATCCCAAACACAAATATTATTACAAAATGAATCAAACTACAAACATAAACTAAATTGATCCCAAACACAAATATTAAAATGAACAAGCTACAAATATGAACTAAATGTACCCCAACACAACCCAAACATAAATATTGTATTACACAAATATTAAAATGAATCGAAACTACAAGCATGAACTAAATGGACCCCAAACATAAATATTCTATTACAAAAATATTAAAAATGAATCAAACTACAGACATGAATTAAATCGACTTCAAACATAAACTAAAATATCTATTACAGAAATATTAAAATGAATCAAACTACAGACATGAACTAAATTAACTCCGAACTCAATCTTAACATAAATATTCTATTACAAAATTATTAAAATGAATCAAACTACACATATGAACAAACTTGAAAGAAAGATTATTCTTAGAAACATAAATGACAAAACTTTTAACATTGTTACATTAAAACGGGTCCCTTTTCACGAATACATGCACGGAATGAGTTTTCTCAAATTTAGAAAAGTTTTCCTGAAGGAACGCGTATTTTTTTCCATCTCATTTTCAACATTTGCTTTTAGTCTATTAATGGAATGCGGTTACAGTACACCAAGCACAAATTTTCGTTGAATGTTGAGGTTTCTCGTGAAATATGTAAAAATTCATGTGCATTGGGTGTTGGCATATCCGCTATGAAACCTAGCTTTTAAACCAACTGTACATCAAGCTTGAAACCAATCATAAAAACAGAGAATCAACTTTTCTTTACTCCATTCATGCCAGTAATACGCATAAGTGCTAGTAATACTCATGCCAGTAATACTCGGATACGCACAGGGTGCGCGTAAGATACTTTCTCACCTGGTGAGAGTCTGTAGGCCAATTAATACACAGGATTGTGTAAATATATTTCTTTTCGGTATGAGAGACTATTAACTAAACGTTTTCTCAACAGAAGGAGTGGTTGCCCTGTATATCCTCTCGGGGAAAAATCTCGAGGCCCACTGACCATTTCTCCTGAAACATACAGGGGACGCTCTTCCTAGGAAGTATAACTAGAGTACTTAAAATGAAATTTACGTACATTTACATTAAATATATTCATTGTAATAGGTAATTATGTATGAATAATTGTGATATATTATTTATTCATTTTAATAAAAACATAAGTAAAACTATTGTCTCTAGTTATTATCATAGGAAAAACAAATTAGGTAGCAAATTACTAATTACTAATATTTTAATATCTATAAAATTGTAAAACATTTATTTGTAAATTTATTATAAAAAATGCATATAATTTATTTGTATTTTTGAGTATTTCTATCAATTCAAAATTCTAATCTAACACTGAGAACATTAAAAATCTTTTGATTTAACTCCTTCAGCGCATTTCAAATTAAATTAAAATCAAATCAAATTCAAATTAAATTAATTAAAAGACTTTATATTTAATTTTTTTATATATTTCTTTAATGTGAGTATCAAAAAATTATTTAAAAATTAAAATTGGATTTGATTAAAATTAAAAATTAGATTTGAAATTGGAAAAAAAAAAATTAAATAATACACCATTGAAAACAACTACTAATTAACTTGTTAAAATAATTATACTCTTTAAAAATACAGAAAAAGTCATTTCATCACTATAAAACTAACAATAAATAAAACTCAGCAAAATTTATCATCAGAAAACTTTCTCTCCGTCGATTTCAAATGCAAACATGCAAAACACATTTGCACTCAAGCGTAAACTAATGAAATTTAGTTAACACATTTTAAAACTTTATTAAACTCAGTTTCTTTTTAATGTCTGTGTTAATTCAACGAATAATTTTATATTTAAAAAAAATAAAGATTATGCTCCAATGAATTCAAAAACAATTTCTTACTATACTTTTATTAAATTAAAACTCCTTCCCCTATCTGTTTTCGTAAAAGAAAAACAAATCTTCAATGTTTGATTAAACTTTTGAAATTGTTTTCGTTTTAACAGAATCATGAGTTTTTAATGCTGATGGGGGAAAAAAGAAAATAAAGTAAAAGTTATTATTTACAATTTTCTTTCAATAAATTTTTTTTCTTAATTTTTTCTTCTTTTTTTTTTTTTACAGGTGAGTGGAAAAAAAGATGCAGTGAAAAGTGAAAGATAGTATATTTATTTTTGCGTCAATATTTCTTGTTTTTCTAAGAAAATTTTCTGTTTTTCTTCAAAAGGGTAAGTGCTCCAAAATGCATGAGAATTTGTTTGTTTTATTCTCGATATTTTCCTGCGATTTGAGAATGTTTGCGATAGAAGAGACTATTGTTATTTATTTAAATTCATTTATTGATTTACTTTTTATAGTTCTGTTTAATAAATATGAGATCTAAGTAAATATTAATTTTTACATGTATTATGTAATTTAATCATGCTTTTTATTATTGAAATTATTCCTATAATTAGAATCGCTGTATTATTATAATGAAAAATGATAACTAATATTACTAAATGATTAATTAAAAGAGAACATTAGTTGACTTATTTGATTTTTTTTTTCTGTCTTTTATCAAGACAATCGACTTTGTTTTTCCAGTAAAAACTTAATTTAACTAGACGTTATAAAATTTCACTGTAGTGTGCAGGTTGGGCAACTGGATTGTAACTGGGTGTGGTTAGTTTGAGATATTTGAGGCACACGTTGAAGAACTCATAGCTTTATTTACACACGCACAAACACCGCATATATACAATTAGAGATATACAATATTTAACACATTTAAAGACAGATTATTATAGATTCTCGGAAAATATATTTTCTCTCGGATGAGATGATGGCCAATTAGTTAGCACTCTTGCATTTGGTACCACAGGTTTCAGGTTCGAATCCTGGGGGTGGCATGGTTAGTGGTTCGGAATCCACATTAAACAGTAGGTCTTGGTCTAATTAGTCTAAAGTGACAAAAAGACCGTAGAGTGACAACCAAACCAAATGTGTGCCTCAAGAATTTCAACCCAACCACACTCAGTTCCAAGCAACTCCACAGTCAGAATTTCAACCCAACCACACTCAGTTCCACAACTCCACAGTCAGTTTCAACAAGCAACTCCACAGTCAGAATTTCAACCCAACCATACTCAGTTCCAAGCAACTCCACAGTCAGAATTTCAACCCAACCACACTCAGTTCCAAACAACTCCACAGTCAGAATTTCAACCCAACCACACTCAGTTCCACACTCAGTTCCAAGCAACTCCACAGTCAGAATTTCAACCCAACCACATTCTGGTTGCCCAATTTGCACACTACAATACTAAATTTTTCTTTTAATTATGAAATACAGTATGAGTTTTAAAACATTGTACATTTCATTGGAGGAATCATACTTTTTCTGAATTTCTAGTAGTTTTTATGTAGAAAAAACCCATTTCCAATATTAACAACTTGGTTCGTCTTACCAAAGATTTTTTATTGACTGAAAACTCAGAGTAAAAAAAAAAAAAGAGAAAAATCTTTTGAACTTTTGAGTAATGCAAAACTTAATCATTTTGGCACAAGTACCAGAAGAAAGTTCCCGCATTATTCAAAACTCGTAAAAGATTCTACTAGTGAAAAAAAAAAAAAAATCTTAGTTCCTTTGACCTTTGTGACAGGTTTGACAGTTTCCTCGGCTAGAAACGAAGCTATTCGATGAATAATGACTGCATTCAGCGAAACTTAAGCAAAAGAAATAAAAAACTACATGCCTGTTTCACTGGAAAATCCTTACCACCATGTTTGACATACGAACTTTCAAGAAAGAAAAAAAAAACCAGGCTCAAATATTTACATTCGAGCTTAGGCCTAAGCAGGCTGTGTTGAAAAGAATCCATCACCGACTGCCATTCTCTGGTGGAAAGTGCTTTTTTGGTGCACGACATGATGCATCATCTTGATCAAAATAGCGTCCTAAAACCCTACACTTATGTGTGAAACCTAACCTCTTATTTGTAGCGGCAGTGGTATTTTTTGGGGTTCGTTTTAGGCTTCGTGCTTTTCGTTTTATGTCAAGCCAGAAAAAGCGAATTATGGCCGACGTTAAATTCGCAGGTTCAGGGCAATATCTCACAATTTTCTGCTGCTTTTCTTTAATGTTTTGAGGGGGCTTTTCTTTTTCTTTCTTCTTCTTCTTTTTTTCTTCCTTCATCCTCGCTTCTTTTTTAATCTCTGAAGGATCTCTTTACCGGAAGTTCGCACAACCTAAAACCATTGCTTAAGAATTCGAGAAATCGAATTTCGGAGGTACCAAAAAAGAAGGGCCCGACTAAAAGTAAAAAACGCGTTAATTTTTTTTTTTAGTATATGTGTACTTCAGTTATATATGATTAAATGTGTTATTTTCCTAATATTATTAAACTTATAAAATATATTTAATGGAAATAATTATTTTTAGAATGCAGTATTGAATAATTTTTTTTTTTTTTTAACTAAACATGTTTATACATATCAAAACATTTTCTAAATTTAAAAAAAAAAAATTACTCCAAATATTTCTTTCTGATTCTTTGTTTCTTTTTATTAACGAAAATGCATATGCTAATGGAATTTATTAGATATACTATTATTTTTTGTTCGAGTCCTAGCGGTGACATAAATGTTTGTAGTGATTCGGAATCCACTTTAAACCATAGGTCACGGTTTCATATGGAGTTGGGCGTAGGGCTGACAACCCTAACCAGTAAAAAAAAGAAAAGTTCTCTTGTTTTGGAATCTGCCTGTTGGCAGATGGTCATGACTGTTGACTTGTGTCAGGGAGTGAATTAGTTATTATTTTTGTAAATTAGTTTATATGTATTTTAATGCTTTAGTAAGCAGAGAAGTTTGTGTTAAGAAATGATAATTAAACGGCACATAATAGATTATTAATTCTTACTAATTCTCTAGTTTTTTATCAGTTTGTTTGTAAATCATATTTATATCTTAAAATAATTTAAAGATTTTGTTTGTTCAAAATTTTACTGTGTCTGGAACACATTACTGAAAATTTCCCATTTTACTGCTTTTGGTTTGTACAAGTATATTAATAATGTATGCTTTAATAAATAACTACGACCAACACTCTATAGCCATATTAGATGGGAATTTACGGTTTAAAGTGGATTCCAAACCACTACTAACATCTATGGCATCGCTGGGACTTCAGCCCGAATACTGTGGTACCAAGCGCCAGACACTTGGCCATCAGTTCCCGAGTAATTATTATAAGTGATTATTATGCTGCTTATTGAATCGTTTCGTATAAAAAAATATTGATCTGATTTCAAAGTAACATCTGAAGTTTTGTTTATTACTCCACTATCTATGTTAATGTCTATAACTAATGATATATGATACTGGTTTTTTTATATCTGATTAAAATAATCATTCTTAAAATACATTAACTCAAATTCGCATTTCCAATGTCAAAACGCACTGGCGGAAATGCTTCATTTTCTCGAATCGTGGCCCCCATCTACAAAAGCGCGAAACTGCCCTTATCAAGTTCGTTGCAAACTATACAAGTAATTATTATATTGAGTAGCTATTATAATAATTACTCTATAATAGTTACACAATATATTAATTACTTGTATAATTAGTACCAAACTTGATGATTATTATATTGCTTATGGAATCGTTTTGTATGAAAAAAATATTGCTCCGATCTGAAAATTTGTTTATTAATCCACTATCTATGTCAATCTATATAACTAATAATATATGATATATAATATATTTTTTCTCTGATTAAAATAAGCATTCCTACTTTACATTAACTCCAATTCCAATGCCCGAACGCATGAAGCGGAAATGCTTCATTCTCTCGAACCATGGCGCGAAACTGCCATTATCAAGTTTGCTGCAAACTTCCAGTCAACTAGCCAAGCTTTACACACTCGGGCAAAGTCCTTGCAACACAATGCTATCTATCGAGTTAGCGATTGCAGAAACCCCTTTTCAGCGACAGGACAGCTGTCAAAACTCCTTCCACTTCCTTCCTTGCACCGCCACAACGAGAGGGGATAATGAAAGAGCAGTTAATAGTACTCGCGATCCGCCACCAGTAACTGGAATTGATTATGGGGCAAGCCCTTCTTGCCATCCTTCTGCGTTCTGCAGCAGCGAATCGATCATGGATGGAATATACTAGGACCAAAGGTCTAAAGCGCGCTCGGGTAGATAGATTCCTTTTCCTCTCTAGAGCCCTTTTTCTTTTCCCTCTTAAAACAGTCGATGCGTGAAGCAGATAACCCCACACCACCGAAATATTCTTCCCAAAATGCAATTTAATAAAGTTTATTCTTGATTGGTAGGCGTTGTGCACCCGTCGTGACGTATGAACAAATCGAATTAATTGATTTTGGGTGGCACTCCAAGCTGTGCGATGTAATAAATGTATGCTCTAATGAAGTTAATATGTAAATGGCGAAGAACTTTGGCCATGCATGCATTGGGCCGTGGTTTGGTTCTGGAGTAGTAATCGGTTTAGATACTACACGAATTAATGTGCAGTGTTTCCAACCTTGTTTGGAGTTTTCATTTTCGAAATTAAATGGGTAGAATCGTTTTTAATGGAAATTCTGCGGTCTCTCCGTTTCAATCTTCTTTGATGGAACTAATGCTTCAATTTATCTTGGCTTGTTTAGAAAATTAAAGAAAATGGAGGAATGGATTGAAAATATCGAAGATAAGAAATTAATCTTAAGATAATGGAGTATTACTAATTAAAACTGGTTTTTTTTTTTCATTTTTTTTTTTTTCCATTAATTTGATATCTTTAATCTGATGTACGATTCATTTTACGTTAGAGAGTTTATTTATTTTTTAACTTCAAAACATTTTTTTTTTTTTTTTTTTTTTCAATTTTGATGCTTAAAGTATTATGAAATGAATTTTCAATAATATCATAAAAACAAAATGAACTGATTTTATATTGTGCTTATTAAGAGATTAAAATAAATTTGACATTCAATTTTTTTCTACTTTTTATAAAAAATATAATATATTGTTTTTTTTTATGTAGTTGAGATATCTTTTGGCTTTTAAAAACAATATTTTAAATAATAGTTTCTTTCATTTATTCAAATGAATTATAAATTATCATAAATGCATTATTTGACATATCTATTTAACTCATTTTATTTAGTTATATGTATATTTTTTTCTGATCATAAATGTTGAAAATAAATGTAAAATTTCTTTCGATAATAAATCTTGAAATTTCTTTTTCGAAATATATTTACTATTTTTTATAAAAATATATCAACTATATAAAAAAATAATATATTATATGTATATTTTTTGATTTTTAAAAACAGTATTTTAATGAATAGTTACTTTCAATTGTTAAAATGAATTATAAATCATCATATTGACATTACATGACATATCTATTTAACTCATTTTATTTAGTTTTATATTTCTTGCTATATGACTCTGTAATATAAATAATTTTTTACTTGTAATGTTTTGATATTTGAGATGTGTCATACAAGTTTAAAAATTTAATGTTTGATTCCGATTTACATATATCATTTTAAACAAAAGCTGTCATAGTTAAAAACTTTTGTTTAACGCTGATTTACACTAATTACATCCTTAATTAATTACTCATCATATATGAGACTATTATTATTTTAAAGAGTTAAATCCATGACAGGTTTCTATTAAGTATTTTGGGTTTTTTTTTTTTTTTAAATTGTTTATTTAATAATATAAATATTACTTGTCTTTTCTTATCCCATCAATTAGATAAATCTTTTAAGTCCTTTTAAATAATACAACAATAACAAACAGTATTTCGTTTTTCTAATGTCATTTATTATTTTTATCTTCAAATCTGTTTATTTTCTGTCAGATAATAGGACATCTGCTATTAGATTACACGAAGAATTAATTAAGCCATCACTTTAGGAGTTGGAAAACCTAATTTCTCCATCACATTTAGTTTCGAAAGGGAAAAATAATCTATTAGTAGTTGAAGATTTAAGTACATAATTCATTCTTATATTTTATATTTTTGGTTTTAATCTCTTTCGTCTGATTTTGCAATTTGGATTGGGACATTTCTCAGTTCATTATTGTTAAATTTCGGTTTTATTTTTGCTACTCACTATAAAAATTGTATATATTCTATAATAATAATTGATGTATTGTATATATTGCCTATAATTGTTTCAACATAAGGAAATTGTATTTCTAATCTAATTTCCGCTTATGACAAAATAAACAGTACTCCATCACATTTAGTTTCGAAAGGGAAAAATAATGGGAAATTAATCTATAAGTAGTTGAAGATTTAAGTACGTAAAATAATAAAATGTAATATAAATATAATTTAATAATAATAATAATTTATAATAAAATGTAACAATAATAATTTATAATAAAATAAAATATATCACTCATAATTTCATACTCTAATCGTAAAATATATAAATGAATGTTAAAGTTTTAAATAATAGGTTTTTTTATTGAATAAAGTATATGATGGAATTTAAATTATTTTTATTGGCTTTTCTCTATTCTTATATTTAAATAATATAACTGTTATCAGCATCGTCATAATATATGGACAACAGCTTTGTTCATATAAAGTTCTTTCATATAAATCGTTCTTATCATCATCATCATCGGCGTAATAGACCGTCTGCTTACTGGCAAATTCCTAACCTGAGATGGTTTCTTTTACAGGGTGGGATTATCAGCTCTACAGTCATATTAGACCGGGACCTACAACTTGAAGTAGATTTCGAACCACTACAAACATTCATGGCACCGCCGGGTACTCGATCCCTGTGGCACCTAGCGCCAAAGCTGTAGTCACTGCCATCAGGCCGCATATAGTAAATGTACAGATGATTAAAAGTTTAGTCTATTCTAAAGCATAAAAATAACTACTATGAATCTAAAAATAAAATTAAACACTCATATTACTGAAATATTTCTGAAATTAAGAAATCATGAATCTTTCAGACTTGAATAAATAATTAACTATTCCTTTCTTAAATGTGAATTAAAATTCTTGAGCTATCTATTCTAAAATACTCCAGCTGATTTCAGACACTAAATATTTGCCTGGCGTGTACTACTACATTAATTATCATTATTACAATTTCCTTAGCACTAGTGAGGTCTCTCGCCATGATCGACAGTTACATCAGCTCCGGAATTCTCTCCTCTGACCATTGTCCAATTATTCCTACAAGCTCCCTCTCCTCGTTACAGCATTACCCGCCTCGTTCCTCCCCTCGCCACCTGCGGGCGCTAACAATGCGAGGGGCTCTCTCGCGAAAGCGTGTTCGGCGATTTGACTAATTTAGACGCAATTTGCTCCATTCTGCCGGACACTGTCCCGGCCTTCAGTTACTCTCGACGGAACATTGGAGCCGAACGAAGCCACTCCGCTCTGTGCCACTTTGCAGCAAATGGTCAAGGAATTGGGCATTTTTCCACCAGTGGTCGTTATCGCTGGGATCATTGTGTGTCCCCAATGGCTCTCGGGCTATTCTCGACCTTAGGATGGTGTTCTTGGAAGTCTCTATTGTGACCATGTTCCTCCTTGAGTAGAATCGGATAGCTTTAATGGGTCACTTAACAGTTTGAGGATGGTCATTGGCTTTTTATTATGTTGAATTGCTAGCCTTTTTGTTTCATAAAGAATGTTATTGTAACAGATTAAATCAGTTTTTTCAGCTGATATATTTTAAGGCTGTTATATTATAAGGTGTTTGTTATATTAAGGCTGTTAAGACATGCTATATTGAATTAACAAAAAGGCTGAATTTAAAGTCTATTTGAATCAGAAAGCATTCTAATTTTTAATAAATAAAATATATGATGGAATTTATAATATTTTTTATTAGCTATTCTCTATTCTTATACATAAATAATGTTAATAATCAAAGATCTTTATAATATCTGACAACAGCTTTGTTCATATAGAACATCTACAAATGATAAAAAGTTTAATCAATTCTCAAGCACGAAAACAATTACTATCACGAATCCAAAAATAAAATTAAATACTCACATTACAGAAATATTTCTGAAATTAAAGACATCATGAATCCATTAAAATGAAACAAGTAATTAACTGTTCCTTTCTCAATTGTGAATTGAAATTTTTTGAACTATCTATTCTAAAATACTTTTGCTCATTTCAGACACTAAATATTTACTTCTACTACATTCATTATCATTATCACTATCGTTATTATCACAATTTCTTTAGCACTAGTAAGGCCTCCCGCCATGATCGACAGTTATATCAGCTCCGGAATTTTCTCCTCTGACCATTGTCCAATTATTCCTACGAGCTCCCTCTCCTCGTTACGGCATTACGCCACCTCGTTTCTCCCCTCGCTACCGGCGGGCGCTAACAATGCGAGGGGCTCTCTTGCGAAAGCGTGTTCGGCGATTTGACTAATTTAGACGCAATTTGCCCCTTTCCACCGGACACTGTCCCGGCCTTTAGTTACTCCCGGCGGAACATTGGAGCTGAACGAAGCCACTCCGCTCTGTGCCACTTTGCAGCAAATGGTCAAGGAATTGGGCATTTTCCACCAGTGGTCGTTATCGCTGGGATCATTGTGTGTCCCCAAAGGCTCTCGGGCTATTCTCGACCTTAGGATGGCGTTCTTGGAAGTCTCTATTGTGACCATGTTCCTCCTTGAGTAGAATCAGATAGCTTTAATGGATCACTTAACAGTTTGAGGATGGTCATTGGCTTCTTATTATGTTGAATTGCTAGCCTTTTTGTTTCATAAAGAATGTTATTGTAACGGATTAAATCAGTTTTTTTTCAGCTGATATATTTTAAGGCTGTTATATTATAAGGTGTTTGTTATATTAAGGCTGTTAAGATATGCTATATTGAATTAACAAAAAAGGCTGGATTTAAAGTCTATTTGAATCAGAAAGCATTCTAATTTTTAATAAATAAAATATATGATGGAATTTATAATATTTTTATTAGCTATTCTCTATTCTTATACATAAATAATGATAATAATCAAAGATCTTTATAATATCTGACAACAGCTTTGACTATAGTACATCTACAAATGATAAAAAGTTTAGTCAATTCTGAAGCACGAAAACAATTACTATCGCGAATCCGAAAATAAAATTAAATACTCACATTACAGAAATATTTCTGAAATTAAAGAAATCATGAATCCTTTAAAATGAAACAAATAATTAACTGTTCCTTTCTCAATTGTGAATTGAAATTTTTGAGCTATCTATTCTAAAATATTTCTGCTGATTTCAGACACTAAATATTTACTTCTACTACATTCATTATCATTATCACTATCGTTATTATTACAATTTCTTTAGCACTAGTAAGGCCTCTCGCCATGATCGACAGTTATATCAGCTCCGGAATTCTCTCCTCTGACCATTGTCCAATTATTCCTACGAGCTCCCTTCTCTCCTCGTTACGTCATTACGCCGCCTCGTTCCTCCCCTCGTTACCGGCCGGCGCTAACAATGCGAGGGGCTCTCTCGCGAAAGCGTGTCCGGCGATTTAACTAATTTAGACGCAATTTGCTCCATTCTGCCGGACACTGTCCCGGCCTTTAGTTACTCTCGGCGGAACATTGGAGCCGAACGAAGCCACTCCGCTCTGTGCCACTTTGCAGCAAATGGTCAAGAAATTGGGTATTTTCCACCAGTGGTCGTTATCGCTGGGATCATTGTGTGTCCCCAATGGCTCTCGGGCTATTCTCGACCTTAGAAGGATGTTCTTGGAAGTCTTTATTGTGACCGTGTTCCTCCTTGAGTGGAATCGGATAGCTTTTAATGTCACTTAACAGTGGGAGGATGGTCATTAGCTTCTTATTATATTGAATTGCTATACTAGCCTCTTTGTTTCATAAAGAATACACAATTTTTCTTATTTAATTATTAAATCAGTTTTTTAGTATGTTCTTAGAAGTCTTTATTGTGACCATATTTATCTTTAAGTAGAATCAAATAGGTTGAATTGGTCACTTAACAGTTGGAAGATGGCTATTATATTTGTTTCATTTTTGTTTCATAAATAATGCATATTATTTATTTATTAAATCAGTTTTTAGAATGTGTTCTTGGAAGTCTTTATTGACAGACATTAAATATTTTCTCATGCAACATTCTTTATCATTCCACTTCTTTAGCACTGGCGAAGCTTTTCAACGTGATCGATAGCTTTGTTCACACAGTACATGCACAAATGATAAAATTTTCAATTCTAAAGCATGAAAACAATTACTGTCACGAATCCAAAAATGAAATTACATACTCTTACTGAAATATTTCTGAAATTAAGAAATCATAAATCTTCAGAATGAAATAAACAAATAACTGTTCCTTTCTCAATTGTGAATTGAAATTCTTAAACTATCTATTCGAAAATATTTCAGCTGAAATATTTGCTCCTGCAAAAATGCATTATCATTACCATCATTATTCCACTTCTTTAGCACTGGTGACGCTTTTCAACATGATCGATAGCTTTGTTCATATAGTACATGTACAAATGATAAAATTATCAATTCTAAAGCATGAAAACAATTACTGTCAGAAATTCAAAAATAAAACTACATACTCATATTTCTGAAATTAAGAAATCATGAATCCTTCAGAATTGAATAAACAATAAAATATTCCTTTCTCAATTGTAAATTGAATTTGTTGAACTATCTATTCTAAAATACTCCAGCTGATTTCAGACACTAATCATTCAGACATTATACGCTATCGTCATTATTACAATTTCTTTGGCACTAACGAGGCCTCTCGCCATGATCGACAGTTACATCAGCTCCTGGAATTCTCTCCTCTGACCATTGTCCAATTATTCCTACGAGCTCCTTTCTCCTCGTTACGGCATTACGCCGATTCGTTCCTCCCCCGCAACCGGCGGGCGCTAACAATGCGAGGGGGCTCTCTCGCAAAAAGCGTGTCCGGCGATTTAACTAAATTAGACGCAATTTGCTCCTTTCTAACTGGACACTGTCCCGGCCTTTAGTTACTCTCGGCGGAACATTGGAGCCGAACGAAGCCACTCCTCTCTGTGCCACTTTGCAGCAAATAGTCAAGGAATTGGGCATTTTCCACCAGTGGTCGTTATCGCCGGGATCATTGTGTGCCCCGAATGTCTCCCGGGCTATTCTCGACCTCAGAATGGTGTTCTTGGAAGTCTTTATTGTGACCATGTTCCTGCTTGAGTAGAATCAGATAGCTTTAATGGGTCACTTAACAGTTGGTGGATTGGCCGTTAGTTTCTTATTATATTGAATTACTATGCTAGACTCTTTGTTTCATAAAGAATACACATTTTTTTATTATTATTTATGGGAATGTTTAGTTATTAAATCAGCTTTTTCAGCTGGTATGTTATGAAAGGTTGAATTTAAAGTTTGTTTTGTTGTTTGTTTAAATCAGAAAGCATTCAAATTGTTTCGTTGAAGATTAAACTTAAGCAATGATTATGTGCTGCTGGCTGCATTTTGATATTCATTAATTTAAAATTAAGCAATGTATTTTTGTAATATTCATGTTTAAAAATGTCAAAACATTCTTATTTGAGCCGTTTGCTACTTCTGGCTTTCCTCTGTTCTTATAAATAAATAACATAACAGTTGTCAGCATCTTCATAAATGTGGACAACAATTTTGATCTTATAGTACACGCCATTATCATCATTGGCACAACACCCCCATGGCCGTATGGCAAATTCCTAGACATGCGACGGTTTTTTTTTTACTTGGTACGGTTGTCAGCATTACGCCGAACGCTCTACAGTTATATTAGACTGGGACCTAGCGTGTAAAGTGGATTTCGAATCACTAGAAACATCCATGTCATCGCCGGGATTTGAACCCTGTCGCACATAGCTCCAAAGCTCTAGTCACACGGCCATCAAGCCCATATAGTCTATGTACAAATGATAAAATGTATAGTCAATTCTAAAGCATAAAAACAATTACTATGAATACAAAAAATAAAATTAAATATTCATATTGTTGAAATATTTCTTAAATTAAGAAATCACGAATCCTCCAGAATGGAATAAATAATTAACTGCTCCTTCCCAATTGTAAATTGAAATTCTTGAACTATTCGTTCTAAAAACACCCCAGTTGATTTCAGACACTAAATATTTGCCTCTACTACATTCGTTGTCATTATCGTCATTGTTCGATAGCTCGGACACACAAATATAAACTCAAATAATCTTCGACACAGACACGAAGAAAAGAATGGACTCTATAAATTTAATCTCCTTTTATTTAGGCAGCCATCAAGCTCGAAGATGGACTGCCACACACAACCTTTCTCGTTGGTTACACTTATTGAACTCTTTTACTTATGCAGCCATCAAGCTCGAAGATGCACTGCCACACGAACATTCTCGTTGGTCGTAGTTGTTCAACTCATTTAGTTTATGCAGCCATCAAGCTCGAAGATGCACTGCCACACAACCTTTCTCTTTGGTCGCTGAGTTTAACTGCTTTATTTTATGCAGCCATCAAACTCGAAGATGACTGCCACACAACCTTTCTCTTTGGTTGCAGAAGTTCAACTCAATCTTACACTCTTTTCTCCCGTCATCTCACCCCCTGCCAGACACCCCCACAGACAGGATGTTTTTCTGGACATAGGGCGTTGACCTCCCCTATGCAGGGGAACCTGGGTTTCGACGTAACAGTCATTATTACAATTTCTTTAGCACTAGTGAGGCCTCTCGCCATGATCGACAGTTACATCAGCTTCAGAATTTTCTCCTCTGACCATTGTCCAATTATTCCTACGAGCTCCCTTCTCTCCTCGTTACGGCATTACGCCGCCTCGTTCCTCCCTCGCTACCGGCGGGCGCTAACAATGCGAGGAGCTCTCTCGCGAAAGCGTGTCTTGCGATTTGACTAATTTAGACGCAATTTGCTCCTTTCTAACTGGACACTGTCCCGACCTTCAGTTACTCCCGACGGAACATTGGTGCCAAACGAAGCCACTCCGATCTGTGCCACTTTGCAGCAAATGGTCGAGGAATTGGGCATTTTCCACCGATGGTCGTTATCGCTGGGATCTTTGTGTGCCCTGAATGGCTCTCGGGCCATTTTCGAGCTTAGAATGTGTTCTTGGAAGGCTTTATTGTGACCATGTTCCTCCTTGAGTAGAATCGGATAGCTTTAATTGGTCACTTAACAGTTGGAGGAGGGTCATTTGCTTCTATTTTATATAGAAATACTATACTCTAGACTCTTTCTTTCATAAGGAATACATATTTTTTATTATTTAGTTATTAAGCCAGTTTTTTTCAGCTGGTATATTTTAAATATTAACAAAAAGGTTGAATTTAAAACTGTTGAATCGGAAAGCATTCAGATATTTTACACTGAAGATTAATCTTCAGCAATGATTATGTACTGTTTCCGTGCGTTTTCATATTCATTAATTTAAAATTAAATAATGCATTTATATAATGATGTCAAACATTCTTATCTGAGTCATTTGCTACTATAATGGCAGAGTTGTTGAAGATTTTGCTTTATCTAACGTGAATCAGGGAGGGCCTAGGAATTAGCCAGTTTGGGTATTGCACCCCTATTTTGCAGTAGAACGACAAATCAAACCAAACCTCTCATTCTCTGTTGGTACCACAGGCCTTCGGGTTCAAATCCTACCGGTGGCATGGATGTCTGTTAGTGGTTCGGAATCCATGTTAAATTGTAGGTCCCGACCTAATTAGCCTAAAATGTGCAAAAAATGACGGTAGAGCGGCAAACTAAACGAAACCTCTCAGTCTCTATTGGTACCACAGGCTTCAAATTCGAATTGTAGTGGCATGAATGTTTGTTAGTGGGTCGGAATCCACTTTAAACTGTAGGTCCCGGTCTAATTAGCCCGAAGTGTGCAAAAATGGCGCCGTAGAACGACAAACAAAACCTCTATTATCGCTTCCTGTTGGTACTGCAGGCTTCAGGTTCGAATTGTGATGATGAAATGGATGTTTGTTAGTGGTTCGGAATCCAGTTAAACTGTAGGACCCAGTCTAATGAGCCCAAAGTGTGCCAGAAATGACCATAGAGCGGTAAATCGAGGCAAATTTTGCTCTATTATCGCAATTTATAAAATGAATATTTATTATGAGGGTTCATCTTTATATTTTATGATGAATTTTCAAAATACTCTGATACTTTGATGAAATTTTTATCCGTATTTATTATACGAATTCGCCTAGTTCAATTTATATTTTTATTCAAACATGAACTTATATATTTTTGATCAAGCAAGAGTTATTTAAAGGCATTTCCCGTGCCGAAAATTTAATGCATTTAATGGAATTCAATTTTATTATTGCACCATGAAGTTCGCATAAAAACACAATTAAAACGAATCACCAATTCGTTGTTGGTGGAGTTAGGTCATTTATCTCATGTTATTTTGCAGTTCACATTCATTCAATTAATCATGTTTTTTTTTTTTTTTTTACTTCATCTGGCAATACGTGTCCTTCCATAGCAAGTCTCCCAAATAGCCATATCAAAGAGATAAGGCACCGAAGAAATAATGATTATTCCTTTTTTTCCTTGGATTGAAGCCAGTAAATAAAAAGACTGGAAAAAAATACCCTGATAAGGAATCTTTACTTATTCAGATTCTGGGAATGAAATTTAGCGGCAAATTGGATGTACGCCAAATATAGTAAGGTGGGAAAAATGCCTCATTTCTTCGGCTAAATATTGATGGCATTACACATCAATATCAGTCTCTGATCGCCGAATTTGGATAGAATAATATTGAGATATAAATAATTCAGATTTAATCACGTTATTTATTAATTTTACTTATAAGTAATTTGACTCTCCATTTTTTAATCTATTTCACGTATATGTACATCTAAAATAATTTTTTTTTTTTAATTTTATATATCTATTAGTGTATCCCTCTCCCCAACATGCATGATAAAGAAAAAAACAAAGTGAAACAAATTGAAGACAAAGAACATAATTATTATTTATTAATACTAATCTAACTAAATCCTTGGTACTACAAATTGGATAACGCTCTGGCCTTTGGAACACAGGCTTCAGTTTCGTGTCTGGCAGTGGCATGGATGTTTGTGAGTGGTTCGGAATCCACGTTAAACTGTAGGTCCCGGTCTAATTAGCCTAAAGTGTGCACAAAATGACCGTAGAACGACAAACCAAACTAAACCTTGGCACTGCAGCTTATGGTGGGCATAGACCATCTGCCTACTGGCAAATTTAGCACAGGGGATGGTTTCGTTTTACAGGGTAGGGGCTGTCAGCCCTACACCGATCGCACTATAGTCATAGTAGACCAGGACGCACGGTTTAAGGTGGATTCCGAACTGCTACAGCCATCCATGACACCACCGGGACTCGAACACGAAACTTGTGTTACCGAGTGTCAGGGGTTTCGGGAAGAAAATGGGCCTGAATTGTACTTCATATTAATAATTTCCGGTTTTTTTTTTTTTTGGTATTAATTTTAACATTTTATTTAGGATCGTCAATGCTTTTATTTTAACGATAAAATTGATGATGTGGTTTAAGCATGATCAATTTTATTGTGAGATTAACTCTTTTATATGGCCGACACGTGGCTCAATGGTAACGTGCACCGCTGGTTAGTATTAGGGTTATTCAATCCGCTGGCTATTGCTGTAGACACTGTTTCAAAATACGAGGAGACTCCATAGCATTTGTGATGTTCGGCATCTCACATCGTTAATTGGACTACCTGGTAGTAGTTTTCCGGGGTTTTCCCACACAATAAGCAAATGTGGGGCAGTTCCTCCTAAAAAACCTTCCGGAAGACACCGCTCTCCATCTTCAGGGACATTGAGCCAAGTTAGACTTCTATCTACGGGTGCTCCATCACAACAGAAGTTTCCTCTTTCCCCTCCTTCCATGAAACACACGGATTCATGGACTTGGTCTTGATGTTGCTGTCGGCCGAGTGGGATAAGAAACAATGACAACAACAACACTCTTTTATGTTAAAAAGATTACTTATGTTTTAATGTTACATGTTGAGTTTCGCAATAATAGGTATAGTTTATAATTATAATAATAACCTCGAAACTAATTTTTTCGTTTTTAACAACCAACCTTATTTAAATCATAAACTGAAAAGTTGTTTTTCCGCAATTATGGTAAAAAAATATACAGGAAGCACGTTCTAAGTTGTCACATTCAAGTTCTGAGTGGAACCATTATCCATTAAATCAGGGGAAAAAAAGTTCTTTCATATTTTTTTCTATAAATCTGTCTCAACTCATTCAAAAACGAGTCGTAATTCAAAATTATCTTCAATGCATGTTCAAAGAACTCAACCCAAACCTCAAAAATGTCATTAAGAAACCGCTATCTTAAAATACTAAAAAAAAAAAACTTTTTTTACGAAATCATTAGTAGTGATATTATCTAAAATTGTGTAGTCGTTAGTGTTTGCAACGGAAGTATTACCGGAGAGGTTATTACTTCCTTTTACAAGACACATAAGTTATTTCGACATTTTCTTGTCTTAATTTAAATTTGCGAAAATATAATTTTCGACCACCAAAATTAAATAGAATATCTTTCATTTTTATGGCATTTGAATTATTCTATATGAAAATGATGCATTATTTTACAATTTTGGTTTTTGATTATATTTCGTTGTAAATCACTATTTAAAAACAAAATAAAAAATTTTTTTTTATTTAAAATTGTTTAGGTAAACTATTTTAAAAACTGGAAAAATAATCAGGTAAATTTCATTTTTTTTTTTTTTTTTATTTAAAAAAATATTCTTTCAAAAACAAAATACAAAACAAAATGTCATTATTTTTGATTGTAGACAATAAAAAGGTTAACAAGAATTAATTAAAAATGATTCCTTATAAATAATTATTCTGTAAAATTTAATTATTTTGAATCGCATTAAGTTTTTTTTTTATGCATTTTATGAATCGTTGCTCTGTATCGTATTTAAACTGAAAATTTTTTCACACATATATTTTAATATAAATTTAATTTTTTTTTCATATTCTATTAAAAAATAACCAATATAATTCAAAAAAGGAATATCATGCATTAATCAAATAAATTTAACTTTTAAAATTTATTTTCTTTACATATTTTCTGTTGTGTATAATATTATAAAATACTGTTTGATATTTTATATATCTTTTTTTTTTAATATACATTTGCTCATTATTATTTAATGTATTTCAGTAATTTAATTGTTTTAAAAATATAATATTCGTGAAAAAAATATTTAAATACACATTAAAATTTTTTGTAAAATTAGATAGTATTCAATGTTATGCATACATTAACTGCTATTATTACCTTTAATTTTATACGCTCTAAATTTGTGAAAGATTTCAATATAAATCATTCAATAATTATGCTAGCCATCCAACTACATGCCATAAATTAAGGCATTAAAATTTGCGGAATACATTATGGTCAAAATGATTAATTATTGTAATAGATTATATAAATAGGCAGCTATAAAGCATTTTGAGATCTTTAAATGTGCTTAACCAAAACATTCTAACATTATTTCCCATATCTCTTCAATTTAGTATTACAATTTGAATAATGGATAATGTATTAATATCATAAATCATCATTCAAAGTACTAAATAGAATACAATCCAAGACTAATCAGTGTTTAATTAATTCTCATTATGTTTTATGCATGGTGCGATGGAACAATCTAATGCTTTTGAAAATGGAATTATCAGAAAATGCATAATGCGGAGAGTTCTATTAAAACATGGAAATTGTACCCTTATAAGCAATTTTCTGTGATGGAGTATTCTTATGTTTTAAAAATTATGCAGATTTATAATGGATGTATCTCACCAATATATTTTGGAATAAATTAATGCTTGAATTTATTTCAGTTACTGGTTGTTTATTACATAGGTAGAAATGTATTTATTAGCATAAATTCTCATAAAACATTAGAGTTTTTGAATTAATATGTTGTCTTATAAAAAAATTAAAATAATGTTCTAAATTTATTGAACTAAATTCAAGTTTTTTTACTCATGAAAATTAATAATATTTAATGCATTTATTTTATGTTATTATGCAAGTATATAGTATTTTGCTAATACTTTTTTTTTTATTATATAACTGAAAAAATCTCAAAATAAAATTTTTATTAAATTTTAAAATATGGAAATCACACAACATTTTTTTTTTAACGAACATCGTGTTTTTATCTATTTTCAAGCACTTTACAATTTCCTACGTTAATCCCATCAAAATTTTTATTGCCATCTCTTTTGTCTTTTAAAAAAAGTCTGCCCGACTCGCGGCTCAGTGGTAACGTGCGGAGCTGATGAGCATTAGGGCTGAGGTTCAATTCACTGGCGATATTGTTGTAGACTCTGTTTCAAAAACGAGGAGTCTCGATGGCATTTGTGGTTAACGCCATCGAGACTCCGCCAGCATCTTCCCTCATGAGTCGGACTACTTTCCGGTGGGAGTTTTCCGGATTTTCTTCCGTACGATACGCAAATGCGGGTATTTAGATGCCCATGAAGGCACCAGGAAGGTACTAGCCTACGGGTACACCATCACAATAGATGCTGCCCCTTTTCTCCTTCCGTGAGTTGATTACTTATGGGATGTTGTCTGTCCCGCCCTGCAGGGTGACTCCATTATTAAGTGAAGCAATAGATAATTCGTTATTAGATTTTTAATATATCCACCATTTTTTTTTTTTTTTTTTTTTTGAATAATAAAGCCTTCTATAGATGTCAATGTGATAGTGTAAATATTGTATTTTTAAAACTAATTTATTTAGTTTACTCTTGGGATGCTGTTCAGCCCGCACTGAGAATTAGACACACACAACAACAAAAAATCTGCGATTAAATGAAGCAGAGTATAAATAATTCATTATTAGATTTTTAATCTATCGTTACAATTTTTTTTTTTTTGTATTGAATAAT
The DNA here is from genome assembly GCA_021605095.1 of Caerostris extrusa. NCBI lineage: Eukaryota > Metazoa > Arthropoda > Arachnida > Araneae > Araneidae > Caerostris > Caerostris extrusa. Next base: position 187,571 of record BPLR01018019.1, on the reverse strand, counting down.
AAAGCCTCTATAGATGTCGATGTGGTAATGTATATATATTGCATTTTTCCAAACTAATTTGCTTAGTATTGTCTTATTAAATTTAAATTTTTAGCATTATCTTGTTATCTTGTTTAATATTGTATAAAAATACACACTATTTCTTGTACATTTCCAGCAAATGTCTTCCCATCTGTATATAATATTCACGTAGATTATAATCGCACTCTTTTAGTTTCTAAATAAGTACCAAGTCATTAATATAAAATTTATAACTTAATTTAGGCTAATGTGCTTTCGATTTTCACCCCACGCATTTCCTCAACGATAACTCGATTCCATTTCGATCAACAGACTTAAACGCACCAATTAAAGAGCACAGGCCGATAACCTGCATTCTATTCCACCACACACCCCACTATAAAACCCACCCCCACCTCCACCCACACCACGGGGTATAAAAACTCCCAATTTGTTGGAGATCGCGATTTACCTTTTTTTTCTTTTTTTACGACTAGGTATGGGAGAGAGGCATAAAACTACATTAAATTCCCCTCTGATGTATGTGGGCTTATCAAAAGATAGAAAGCGTGTTTCCTATAGGATGGGGGTCAACCTAATGGGGTGTCATAAAGGATCTGCGCATGCGCTCTTTATGGAACATGGCAACATAAATTACAACCACCCTGCCATGTATTGCCACGGGGTATTGTTTATTTCCAGACGCTTGGCGGCGGATCTAAGTGATAGAGTGAAGTTAGGGAACCTAATGCAATAGAGTGGAGCAGTTTAAAGGTAAGAAATGATATGGGATACTTAGGCGATTTATGGGTTTTTCCCACAGCGTGGGATAATTTAGTGATGAAATCTTTTATAGCAAGAGCACTCATCTTTGCTATCACGATGTACGTTATGATCTGCCCGAGGAGATATTGAGGTTGGTAAGTATCTTGGCTTTTTAAGTTATATCGTGATAAGTTAGGTTAAATGAATCGACAGAAGTATATAGATCACGTTTATTTTGTCTGCCATAAACATAAAGGCAGCATATTTAGTATGAGGTGCACTTAAAATAGATATCTAGTAGTAGCAGTTCTAGATAAGAATAGGAAGAGAAATATCACAAAACCCTAACATCCTATTTACTATCACTTTCAAGTTCGTATTATAACTCATAAAATCCATAACATTAGTTAAAGACATGTTTCGATTAAATAAAATGTAAGCTATGTTTAATTAATTAGCGTTATATTTTCTTATTTCAGTCGTTGTTACAAGATTTTGAAAATAAAATTTGGTGTTGTTGTTGTTGGTAAATGAAATTCGTATACTTGAATGTAAAATAGAATTCCATAAGTTAACAATATAAGAACTGTTTAATACAAAAATATTGCTTCGAGGCATGAAATGTGAATCTATTGCTTTACATCAAAGAAATTTTATATTTCCTCATTTCAGTCGTTACCAGATTTTTAATAAAATTGATTAAAAAAATTTGAGGGTTTTGTTGTTGTTAAATGAAATTCTTATATTTAAATGTAAAATGTACTTCTAAGAGTTAAAAATATAAGAGCTGATTAATACAAAAGTATTGCTTTGGGGCATGACATGTGAATCTCTTACTTTGCATCAAAATATTTTACGAAATATTTCATTTGTTCTATAATGCTTATCATTATTTTTAAATAGCGTTAATTATTGAAGAATTTGAGTTATTTAAAAGAAAAGAATAAATGAAAGACATTACAGTCATGCATAGTTTTTGTACTAAACCTTTGTCAGAATATGGAAAAAAATAGCGATAGGGTTTCAGTATTACTGTGATTTGTATCTTACTAAAAATAGTTATATTCCTGTATTCTATGATGAAATAGATATTCATTGATATTATTTACTTAACATTCCTTTACTTACTCAATCCATGGCTATAGGTAAATTTTATGTTAAGCAAAGTCTTGCAAGAAAAAAATTGAGAAACGAAAAAAATCGTAGACTAATGTATTAATTATGGTATCTTGTGTAGCATGTCACATTGTCAATCACGCTGTTTTTTCTCCCGTATGAATCAAATGCAAAGCACGTCTTGAAGGGCGAATTTTCTCCCATATGCAAAAATGCAAAAGGCAGTCATACCTAACGTGACCATTTATTTTTTTTTTTTTTTTTCTACATCTACTAATTTTAGACTAATTAGTTAATGGGTGTATTCAAAATTGCATATTTCTTCATAAATTGTCTTTATTAATGAAAAGGACAGGAATGACGTAATAATAATATTATTATTATGTGATCTCGTACTTTTCTAAAGAACAAATTGGGTGGATATTTGGGGTGTTGATTTCAAATGAGAATTAAAATTCTGGGCAAGATCCTTTAAAATTTGTTTTGATCATTAACATTGTGACTTTTAACTAGTTGCCATATTTTTTGTTTGTACCAAACTTATTCATAAGCTAGAAGATCCATTTTTACGGATTTAGTTTGGTTCGTTCTGTCGCTCTGCGGTCATTTTTTGTACACTTTGGCCTAATTATACCGGGTCCCCATTTTTACGGGAGCGTAAATGCCGGGCAGACATATTAAATAATTAAACGAGAGTTCATGCCATTCAAATTGTGTGAAAGTGTTTGAACAATGTTACCTAACGACTTTAAGCATTCATAGAACCACATTTAGTCAATTTTTTTCTTATCACTTTATAAATGAATACACAAGCGATACTTATGTATAATGGTTTACTATTAATAAATGCCTATTCAGTCCTTAACTTAATTAACCTTAAATATGAGTTTCTTCCATGTAGGTATTTTAGTTAAATTCCCATATTCAAATATTTATAATTTTCGAACAATTGCTTCCAATATTCTTTGCTTCTTATTGAACCCTGTAGTTTTCATAATATTTGTTAACACCATTGTAGCTACCTTTTACATTTTTGAAAAAGCTTGCAAGCTTCTTATATACAGTCTGAGTAAAAACTTTAAGGCCAGTAGATTTTTTTTTTTTTATGGAAACATTTAAACTGAGGAATTAAAATACCATTTGATTGATATATAGCTTAAATAAAAGTAAAAAAGTAGAAAAATTAATTTGGTATTTTATTATTAGAAAATATTACATTCCAACATAGAAAATAACATATAAAAAAAAATTACAAATTCTTAGAAGGTTGTCCATTACTTCAATTATTCAAATATTCTTGTTTTTCATATGAAAACGAGTTTTTGACAAAAGGGTGGGGTCATATAGTAGATTTCAGCTCTGTTGTTGATGTAAAATGTTCCCATTTGCATAAACTCTTCTTGCCAAGTTTTGAGGTCAGGTTATCTAGCCGGCCATTTCACAGTTTCAACATTGTTGACTTGGAACCAATTTTTTTGTGCTGTTACTCGAATGGATCGGTGCATTGTCTTGCTGATATTTCCAATTTTCTCCATTTTTAATTTTTGTTAGGACATTTTGGTACCTTGTTTACCCAATAAATTGAGCCCACACCATTGTGAAAAACAGCTCCAAGTCATGACAGACCCTCCACCTAATTGGCGATTGGAGAATATTTCTTTTTCATTTCTTATATCATGCCAGTAGAAATTCCAGCCATGGTCCCTCCAAATTCCATTTTTTTTTCGTCAGAAAAAAATCATTTCTATCCATTGTTGTCCCAGGTCATGACTTTCTGGCCAAAGTTCAAACTCTATTTTGTGTCTCTGCAGTAACTGAGGCTTAGTCAATTTTACTGTATAAGTGTACCTTCCAGACCTTCTAAACCTGTCGTCGGAATCAGTTTCCTGGTTGAGTACTTTCCAGTAGATGCAAGTTGGCAAACTCTTCTTTCATCACGCGAGGACAAAGCTTTAGGTCTTCCCCCAGTATTCTTTTTACCAAATTGTCTTTCAATTTTAAAAAATTTTCATAGTCTTTGATCTTCCTATCTTTATCGCAATAGCAGGACTACTCATTCCTGTTGAAGACAAAGCTATTTGTCCTCTTCCACGATCAGTTAACTTCTTACCCTTCGCCATCTTCACAAAGATCACCAATACTTCGAAGAAACCTACAATATGAAAATTGCACGTTGCCACAAGCTAGTAGTTGCAATGGTAATTACATCGATTATATTATATTTATTTTTAAATAATGACTGGGTGGCCTTAAAGTTTTTACTCAGGCAGAAATACTAACTTTGTAAATAACCCCATGTTTCTCATAATTATGTTTTACAAAACACATGTTTATAGCATTTATTTCTTATCAATGAACTTTAATAATTAATATTATTTGAATAGCGCGACGGTAGGATTTTTTTTTTTTTTTTTTTTTTTTTCTGGTTTATCAAATGTCTCTGAAAAGGGACATTTTGGTGTCCCAAAGCTGTGCCTGGGCTAAACGGGGCAGACTCCTAAAAACGAGATGTATGGCAATATTAGTCATACCTGAAATTTTTCCGAAATGGTAATTATTTACCAAATCCACCAACGAGAGATTGCTCATGATGTTTTACGAGAAACACATTCTCCAATATTTAAAAGCAGCCTGATGGCCAATTGGCTAATGTTATGGCCTTTGGTACCATAGACTGCAGGTTCGAATACTGGCTTGGATGTTCGTTAGTGGTTCGAGATCCACATTAAACAGTAGGTCCAGGTCTAATTAGCTTAAATGTGCAAAACATAACAGTAGAGCGACATACCAAAGCAATCTTTTTTAAAAAAAAACATATCGAGTTTCGAATAAATGTATTCTTTACCACAATTTTTTTATCATGTACATGCAACTTCATTAAGTTAAAAATTCACATTATTCACATTCACATTATTCTTTTACAGTGATTAATATTTTCATCTTTTATTATATAACAGAAATTGATAGCAAAAGGCAATGTAAATACCTAATCTGAAATGCTTTTGCATCGCTTTTCGACCTCAGCTCTAAATCATCCGCCCTCCACCCAGGACCAACCATTTTAAACTGTTGATGATACCTCCCACCAAAAGACTTGCTATCTTCATCCAGTTTCGTTCCATTCTTAACTCCCTGAACCATCAGGTCATATTCAAATGAAAACCCCTCCTATGTCATTAAGGGAAGGGAGTGCCCTCGTCTTCCGAGTATAGCACTGTCTCCTATCTCCTTGGTCTCCTGGCTTTGCAATCCGTCATCACAGCGAGATAGCATCAGGTTGAAGGAGAGGGGGCAATCCGTCTTGATAATTCCCTGTGGTTGACCGTAAATACACCGAGTGACGAACTGCAGAGGAAGAGGGGAAAGAAGAAAAAAACCGGCATGCAGATCTTTATCGCCAAGTTTGTTTACTTTTTGTTACATAATATCGTTCTGACTGACTGGGATTTTTTTTTTTTTCTGTTTCTGTTTCTTTCTGTTGAAAGACTGATTGGTGTTCTAAAAGGTCATCAAGTTTTTATTAAATGGAGACAAACTGGAGAAGGGGGGTAAAGAAGAAAAAAACTTACAAAGCGGGAAAAGGAAAAAAAATTTCGTTCTAGATTGTTTGATTATAAAGATGTTTAGAGTTTTTGTTGTATGCGGCAGTTTGTTATATAAAAATAAAAGAAACGTGTGGCCATTGAGATGATTCATATTCCAATAATGAACGTTAAATTATATCAGTGGTTTTCAAGCCTTTTGAAGTCGAGGCGCATTTAAAATCTTACGAATAATTGTAGGTGCACTGCATACAAATTGCTGAGAAATATATCCTAATAGTTAAGTCAAATATTACAGACAAAAATTATGTGATAAAAATAAAATGAAACACATCTGTAGTTTATATATTCTTGCGCTTATGAGAAATATGAGAATGAAAGGTTATAATGATTTCTTCAGTGTTTGGGCATATATTTGAAAAGAAAACTCTCATTTTGTCGTCAATGCATTGAAGATTTCATAATTCTTCTTCCTCAGTTAACAGGCTTCTGGATCGAATCCTGGCTGTAGCATGGACATTTGTGAGAATTATTTACAGAGTTCATAGGAATTTTTAACCACGTTAAACTGTAAGTCCCGGTCTAATTAGCCTAAAGTGTGCACAAAATGACCGTAGAGCGACAAACAAAAAAACCAATTTTCTTCAGTTATTGTTAAATTAACTCAATAGAGAATTATTTACAGACGCCAGAGTCTCATAGGTTGCAATTTTTAACATTAAAAATACATAAACGCTAACGCTTCTAGTAGCCAACCATGGAAGTTATCACTCCTAGCAACTTTCTTTGGTGCATTATTGCTGTTTTGCATTTTTAGGTGAATAAAAGGAGATTTAAAATGAATTTCACTATATAATTGGGTTCTAGATGTTGTATCAAAATATTTGCTTTGTATCTTGCCATCACACAGTTTGTTGGAATTTTATCTCATTTTTATTATAATTATATAAACCATGTTAAATGGATTGAATGTTAATTTTTCAATTTCAATTAACATTTTCTGCAGTAAATTAGTTAGGGCAACAACATTTCCAGTGAACGACAGTTCATATGGAATGAAATATTTCTAGAACCCATCGTTATTTTCTTTTCAATACAAAGAAGCCTTATAGAGAAAGAACCGCATCTTTTAAAACAAAAACATCAATTGTATGTCAAGGCATTACTTCAAAGAAGGAAAAAAAACTGACGCCGAAGAAATCTGGTTTAAATCTCACAGGAAAGAAAACAAGCGTGGAAAATATATAGAACAGAATTACCGAAGCCACACTCATAAATTTGCTAGAATTTAAGAGAGAAAAGTGAATAAAAAAAAAAAAAACCTGAGGTTTTAGAAATGCCTGCGCGAAAGCTTTAAGGATTCTCCGCTAGCTCGTCTGGTAAGCAATTAAAGGATATTTACTTAGAAGCTTATCTCAGGCAGAGATACGTGCATTCCATAATCTCAAGGATATTTGGCAGGTTCATTAATAAACTTAGCAGCTTTTTTTTTTTTTTTTTTTCTTCAAGTGGTTGAGATAATTCTTTTCAGATTGAAGTTTAAACCCTCAGGTGTCGATTCCTTCGTTTTTTTTTCTTTCAATTACCTTAAGGATTGGTTAATAGATTTTTTTTTTTTATGTGTACTATAGAGTGGAGTATTTGTATGTCCATAAAGATGCTGAACTTTCGGATTACTGGGTCTTTTTTTTTTTATCGGTCGTTTTATCGTGAGAATTGTTTTGGTTTTGATGATAGGTTGATTACTCTGTCTGTCTTTATTTATTACTACACCAAATTAAATAAATAAAGGAGGGCAGAGTAATCTTTTTACAAATCTTTTGAATTTGTGAGGTTTAAAGTAGATGTGTTTTTTGATCTAACTATATTGTTTATATAGTTAGTTAGGTCATATAGTATACAGTTAGGTTGTTATAGTTGTTTATATGGCTATTTTTTTAATTGTCTTAAAGATTGGTTAATAGAATATAAAAAAAATAAATGCACATATTGTATTCTAGAATGGAGTTTGCAGTATGTCCATAAAGATGATAAAATTTCGATAAAGATGATAATATTGGCTTTTTTTCTGTCGTGACTTAGGTTTTGATTTTGCTGATAAGTTGACTATTCTGCCTATCTTTATTTATTTAATTCCTTATAGTAAAAGTTTGTTTTTAATTATTTACAAATCTTTTTCATTTTTGAGATCTTGAGTAGTTGTGCTATTTGACCTAACTATTTTGTTTATTTGGAACCTGATGGCCGAATAACTAGCGCTCGGTGCCACAGGTTTCGAAATCGAGTCCCGACTGTTCCATGGATGCTTGTAGTGGTTCAGAACCCACTTTAAATCATAGGCCCCAGCCTAATATGACTGTACAGCGTTAGGCTCACACCCCTACTCCCGTAAAAAGAGAAACATTTCGTGTTTCAAAATTTGCTAGTAGGCAGACGGTATTAGCCTACCATGGAGCTGTTGCGCCATTGAAGAAGTTTGTTTCTTTGGGGCCTGATGACCGAGTGACTAGCGCTCTGTGCCACAGGCTTCAGGTTCGAATCCCGCGGATATTTGTAGTGGTTCGGAAGTCACTTCAAACCGTAGGTCCCGGAAAAAAAAAAAAACATCTCCTGCTTCGGAATCTGCCAATAGGCTGTCTGCCATGGTCCAACATGGACTGTTGTGCATGGAAGTTAGTTAGCTGTATTGTATATTTCGTTTAAGTTGGCACAAACTTTTATAGTTCTCTGACCTGTCACGAAAAAAAAAAAAATTGATTTTTATATAACTTATTTATTTTATTTACAGTTATAAATAATGTAATAAAATTAAATTAAGTATTTGATGTGCTATATAAGATTAATTTAATAAGTGCCTTATTATTTATTTGAGCAGAGAACCATTGTAGTTTTTTTATTTTTATTGGATAAAAAAAAATCATCTTTCAGTAATTATTTGTGAGCTATATTTTAAATTTACATGTTATTTTAAAAAAGAATACTTTTACAAATAATACTTTGATTTTCAATTCAGTTCTCCAACAAATTGTCCATGATCAAATTTTATCTCATCTCTTCACTTTCAATGACGTTTCAGATACGATTCAATATTTTTGCTTTGCCCTACGGATTATAAATTCACTTTGCTAAATTCATCGAAAAACAGTCTCAGTCCTTATGTAACGGTGGCTCAAAGAAACGAACTTTTCGAGGGTCTTTCACCGACTTTAACCGATAAAAAATTTCAAAGGAAAGTAAAAAAAAAAACTGCCATCGATTTTTGTCATGAAGCTTCATTGTAACGATAAATGCTGCTTTTATGACGCCATGGCCGGTTTCTTTCACTGAAACTCAATATTGATCACCGATTTGTGCTCCTTTTTATAGTCTGGAATCGGTATGGGCTGGAGATAATAATGATTTTCTTTTAAAGTAACAAAAAGCCTAAAAATATTTTTTTCTTCTTTTCTTTTCTTTTTTTTTCTTCTATAGAAGAGTTGAACTTCAGGAATGAATTGAAGCGTTTAAAATGTTGTCAAAGCTCAAGCTTTTCACTGAACATTTCAAAGTTTTCTTTTTCTTTGATTTTTTTTTCTTTTTTCTTCTTACTGTTGCTTCTCTTCTTTTATTTATCATCGGCGTTTGAAACAGATGTTTTCTATGTCTTCCTTCACAATTTCGGGTGATGCATAGTCGTTACATTATGAAGGAGACTTGGTCTTTGTTTTCGATGTCTTCCCATGCTGCAGATACCTTCGTAAACAATTCTTTTTCTTATCTTTTCTTTCGTGTACTTGCTGTTGTTAAGAAGTTATGTCATTGTAAATTTTAGTTAATTAATTGTTAAAAATAATGTATTTTGTATAGCTGTTCTTTTTGTCTCGAGAACTTTATTGTATTTCGGTGATAATATTTCAGAGAACAACATACCCCACTTAAGAGCAGAATAACTACACAGAATTGCTTAAGTGGCGTATATAGTTATCCGAAATATTATCACCAAAACACAATATAGTTCTTGAGGCAAAAAGAACAGTTATACAAAATAGTCTGTCCAGCTTTCACAATTTATTATTAATATATGAGCAGAACAAAATAATACATGATACAAAAAATATTTATAAATATACTGACACCCATAACGACACTACATATGAAAGTAGACGGATTACGATTCTATTTGTAGTGTGTGTTTGCCATTAAAAATAAGTTAACAAAGTATTAAACTCTTCTTATGGCCTAATGATAACGCGCACAACTAGCAAATATGAAAATTCAAGTTCGAAACCTCTAGCGATGTACATTGCAGTCGCTACTTTCAGAGGATATTTAATGTTTGAGATATACATTAGTTAACAAGCAAAATAATCACACATCGTCAGTCAAGCTCCCTGGTGGTATTTCTCGTGGTTTTTCTCCCATACGACTTGCAAATTTATGGCAGTTACACTAAATGTCCTGCTTTGGATGGCAATTACTATCTGGTGATGAAGCTGTTCATGATATACATAAGTGGGGCACCAAGCTAACCGATGTTCAGCGAGAAAAAAATGTTATCAGATGCGTGAGAATCTCACACTTGGCACTCTGATCTCCCTGTTGAAGTATTTTCTAACGTGATACGCAAATTCAGAATAAGTCACCCTTGAAAATCTTCCCAGAAGATGTTCACTGTTCTTTAGTAGTAGATATCTAATTTCTACTGTCACCAGTTTCATCCATCTAGTTCCAAATCGTGCCTTCAATGGCTCCTTGAAAATCAAAATCAAATTCAGCCAAAACATTTCTTACACAGAAGCAAAAAAATTTATAATTCAGAACCCTCCTACTACATATTCTGCTACGGTTCAAACTATGTCTATTCCTATTGGCAGCCAACCTACCTATTCCTATCCTACAAAGAAACCTTCCACACAATCAACTACCAAGTCGACATCTACTAAACTACGTAGTTCAAGATTCTGACAGACCAACAACTTCATTTTTCAGTTCCACAACACAAATTTTTAATGCCCCTATCCTATCCATTTCTTCCGCGTCTACTTCTGATATATCTGTTAAAACGTTGTTGAATTTTACCTGATATTGCAAGTGACTTTTGAGAATTTTAACCATTTATATATTATTTCGTTTTTATGACATTTGTTTTACTTTGAATGTCTTCAGAATTTAAAAAAAAGCACCATTGTTTGACGCAGCATAGCCAAAGCTGGCCCTTGTACCACCAACAAACCAATCTGATTTCTAGTTTCCAATGATTTCCTAATCTGCTGCAATATATTTATTCAAAATCCATAATTTGAATAAAAAGAAATTATTCAAAAACAAACCAAATAATTCGAGAGCAAAAACAAAAAAATTCTTCTCATTCTTTTCCGTCCAAAAGTGTACCAAAATCTTAATTTAGTTTTTTGGAAAATAAATCTATTCTATTATCAATATTCCCACTATTCGTTTTCGCAATCAACATTGGCCCTCCAAACAAACCACCATCTGTTTGCTCCCGATTTGGTTCGAACACAACCGAAGTTTGAGAGCCCCAATATATTAAACACACAAAGCGAATACCGAATACCATTATCAGAACTTAAAAGGGGGGAGTACCGAAATGGTTAAATCCTTCAACAATCACGGTTCCAGTTGGTGAGTGAATAGCTGTTCGGAAAGTCCCCAGTGCTGCCGGTAGTCGCATGCATAATCCTTTTCTCTCATTACTATTTAATCAGGTTATTTGCACCTCAATCACAGCACTATCGGTTCGGCACGTGATATTGGAGAATAAAAGGCTTCTAATGGCTAATGGCATTCCAATCCGCCATTAATTGAGGCATGAGAGAGGACTGGCTTCTTGCGGTTATTTTGCACAATTGTAATCTAGAATCAAAAGAGGGATTTTGCATTGATGATCAAATATTTCCTGTAAAAGCAATCAGTACGATATTAATGATAAAAGTACGATTTCCTGTAGAGTACGATATTAATGACTACTAAAACAAAACAAGTAATATAAAAAAAAAAAAAAATTTAAAGTCAATTCCTACTTCTTTTTCACTATATTGGAAAAAGTCTTTTATAAATAATTTTCATTTATTTTTTTTTATGTTTATTCGGCGCCATCTATTGATAGATATATGCAACTTAAATCTAAAAAAACTAAAATTAATTCATTAAATTTAATTACTGAATTAATATTTGAAAATACTGTATTAACATCAGTGTCATCCACTACAAGTTCAAAAAAAAATGTATTTGAACTTGAGTGGATGAATACAAAAAGTATTTTATGAACGATTGAAAATTTGAACAAGATATACACAGTCCAGTAACATTAATGTGACCACCACCTACTTTCGACGTCAACGTGAAATAACCAATCAGAAAAGACAGGTGGCAGCACATTGCAGTGGAATGTATAAAGAATTCCACTTAATACCACTTAAATACCACATTCCACTTTTAAAGCCAGAATATACAAGAGTTTATATTCTAGCTTTTGACAGGCGTTCACATTAATGTGATTGGACTGTGTATATATAGGGAGAGTGTGAGCTAATAGAAGGAATTGAAAAAAAGTTAGCAAAACTTCGTAGTAAAAGTGCGATTCAAGTTGTAAACTTTAAGAGTGAATTTTTTCAATTTTTAAGCACGTGTTTGTTTGTAGATGCTATTAAAAAAATGAGTAGTTATAGTATTTAATTAATTAACCATCTCAACACTATGCAAATTGCTACGTTGCTATTTGTTTGCAGATACAAAGAAAAATGAGTAGCTGTAGTATTTAATTAAATTACCGTTTCAACACTATGCAAATTTCTACGTTGCTATTTGTTTGCAGATACAAAGAAAAATGAGTAGCTGTAGTATTTAATTAAATTACCGTTTCAACATTAGGCAAATTGCATGAATACATAATTTTGTTAAAATTTATTCAAAAAAAGGAAAGTAAGTAAAAACTAGTGACAAAAAATTTATGTGAATAACATCATAATTAATTACTTTATTCTTGGTTTAGTATTTCTTTTCCTGTATTTAAATTAAGTTTTGTTGTTAACTATTTTATTTTATTTTTAAATGCATTATTACTTTAAATTAAATGCAAATACTTAAAGTGTTCTTAAAATTTTTATTTCATGAAAAGAAAAATATATATGTGTATCGAATGCAAATATTTTTTTTTCGTTTCTTTATAAAATAAAATGTTTTTTTTAATATTATTTATAGAATTTTTCAACGGACTTAACTTCGTGTTGATATGGGTGTCAATATATATTTATAAATATATTTCGTATTAAAGTAAAATTGTTTGTAATCATATAATTCATGTGTTGTGATGGTATATTTTATATATGTCCATTGGAAAGGTGTATAAGATGGTCACTAGCATTTATCGGAGGAGAATCCGAACTGTCCAAAGAATGTCCAGTTTCTAGAGGGTAACAGATCATTTGCGCAGCTGCGAATGGAAGTGATATCTTTGTGCGGTGTTTTAATCGGCGGGGCCATGCGAAACTTCAAAATGACAGATGGTCAAAAGCGAAAGTTTAATTAAGACAACTAAGACATGTGAAGATATCTGTGCTCGCATATTTATAGATGGGGTGTCTCTTCCGAGCAGAAATGAATTGCTTTTGCGTTGGATAAGTTGATAAACACATGTTTGCGGGAAAATGTGCAAAAAGGACTAGCCGCCTCTTCGATCTGATTAAGTAACGGCATCCCCCTCCATCAGTGAAAAGGCATTTAGGCCCAGGGACGGATTTTGTTTCCTCCGCAAACTGGATATTCTTTGGATAGATCGGGTTTTGCATCCGGTAAGCGATAGTGATCATCAAGTACACCCTCCCAAAGGACACATATAAAATATAACACATACTACAACATTATACCACAATACATGAATTATATGACTATAAACAACTTTAACTTAATGCAAAAAATATTTATAAATACATATTGATACCCAAATCGACACGAAAATAAAAATTCAGATTAATATTCATAACTTAAAAATATAAATATTAAAAAAAAAGGTTTTTTATAAAAATATTTAATATAAAGATTTTTTAAAAAATATAATTCCGGTAGCATTTTAGCAAACTGATAATATTTCGCTTTCTCTTAACTAACAGATTATCAGTATAATGTCTGTTTATCAAAGGTCTTATATTAATTTTTAATGGACTATTATTCAAAACTAGTAAATGATTTTCTGTCTTTTTTTTTTTGACGCATCTAACAAAAATTAATGTTAAGTAATTCAAAAGATATTGACGATAAATTAACGATAATGAAAATATTGTTCAACATTTCAACTACATCAAAATATTGAAAAAAATAATATATTTTTTTTATCAAAAAAAAAAAAAAAATTAATGCAATTATAATTTGTCAGACGTGAGTTTTGAAGAATTATTTACAATACATACAATTACGATAAAAATACCCTTTTTTTTAATTAAAGCTAACATAAAAAAAAAAATTGCATAACATTTAACGTAACCACGTCAGAAAATCCTAATAGTTTTAATAACATAACAGTAAACCTCAACGAAGAAAAAAATACCTAAATCCGTTTTTCAACATTTGAGTTAATCCCTTTAAACTCTAATGCTTCTACTTATTTCAAGAAACTGGTAGGAAGAAAAAAAAAAAAAAAAAAAAAAATTAGAAAGAAAAGAAACCAGTTATCCAATTAGGTGCGGAATCAATATCCTCCAATCACAACAGAGTGCTTTAAAACGACAACTATTTTAATGGTCTTCCCGTGCGCAACTTTTAATATAGAATTAGATTTGGCGCGCGCTGCCATTATTGCGTTTGGAAGTCGATGCGCCATTAAACGCAGTCTCCATTAAGCTTAATTGAAGAATTAGCGGTTACTTGAGTTAGCTGCCGAAACCATCTGCTTTTGCGAGGGCTGATGATCTAATCTGGAAGGCAGCGCTACCGGAATATTTCTGCGCCATTAACTTAACTAAGGCAGACATTTTCGCCTAAGTAAGCGCATTATTAATGTGTGGAATGATACGGATCATTTTCTTTTCCCTTTTTTTTTTTTTTATTTATCAATCTTTGGTACCAAAGTTTTGATGCATTTATTATGAAATCAAATCATTTGTAATGCTGCCAATTTTGGTGCAATGTTATTGAGTTCAATTTTATTCATCATATAAGTTTAAAAGAAAAACTTCAAATTTCCTGATCGTGAGTGTAACCTTGTCTTTTGTTTTTATGGTTCTAATCCAACAATTTTTTGCGGCCTGATGGGCAATTGGATAGCTTTCTGGTCGTTGTTACCACAGGTAATCATTCAGGTTCGAATCTTGGCGGTGGTATGGATGTTTGTGAGTGGTTCGGAATCCATGTGAAACTGTAGGACCCGATATAATTAGGCAAAAGTGTGCTAAAAATGTCAATAGAGCCACAAACCATTCAACAATTTTTTCATAATTTTTAATGTTGCTTATATAGGGGGCCTGATGGCCGTGTGATTAGCGCTTGGGCCGCAAGTTTCGGGTTTAAATCCCCAAGGTGCCATGGATATTTGTAGTAGTGCGGAATCCACTTTCTAGTCCCAGTCTAAAATGACTATAGAGCATTGGGTGTATTGCTGACAACCCTATCTCCGTAAATATAAAACAACTTCTGTCTCGAAATCTGCCAGTATGCAGATAACCTCAACCCACCATGGGGCTGTTGCTCCAACGAAGAAGAAAATACTAATGTAGGATATGCAACCGTGCTTCCTCCTACCCACTGCAAGAGCGCCCCCTGTGGCTTTCAGGAGAAATGGTCAGCAGACCTCGAGACTCTCATACGAGAGAAAGTAATGCAACATAATCACGCACCTCTCTTGAGAAACATCTCTTGTAATCTCTCATTCCAAGAGGAAATATATTTAGCAGAAACCTGTGTAACAGTTGGCCTACAGACTCTTACAGTACAGTAGTACATTCCGCGCATCCCACGAAAACCTGAGTATCTTCATTTTTGAATTAGAAGTGAAATCCTTTCACGAATCTATGTATTATATCTAATTATATGTCTTTAAATGTGTTAATTGTACGTCTGTGTTACTTGTGCATGTATAAACAAAGTTGTGAGTTCTCTAACTGTGTCTCAAGTCTCAACCCAACCACACCTAGTTACAATCCAGCTGCACAACAACGGCAACACTACATTATTAGAAAATAAACTATCTGAATTCTTTACAAAGTTTTGGCAATTTTATAAAAGAACCTAAATGAGACATGTTTTAGGTAGTTGAAAATGGCTTAAGAAACAAATCAGATAATTTGCAGCTAAAATAACAGGCAGCCCTCGACCAATCATCTCCAGGCAATAATTTGCAGTCATAAACCATAAGCCAGTAAAAATCAACATGATATTTTTTGAACATTTTTGAAGTCAATTGTAACGCATGAGAACAAATGCATGTTTTCAGATTCACTCTCAGATTTGGAGATAACTATTAGATGGGTTTTGAATGGCACCAATAAAGCTTCAGCTTTGCCATCAAATGACTGTGTGAAATGATCTCACAGATTGAATATGTTATCAGAAAATGCTTGCGTAAATTTCGTAGGAAATTTCAATTTTGGATTCTGAATTCGATTAGAATTTTCATTTGAATAAAACTACATAACACACACACAAATAAAAAAAAAAAAATCCGACGACGCATGGATGTTTTCCTGTTGTAAATCATTCGTAAGACAAATGTAGATCAATCACCCTTCAGAAGCCATTACGCAGGAAGAATTTATCATTACAGGAGACTGTTCTGACACAAGGTAGTGCTATCTTATACGGCAACTCTTATCTTCATTGGCCCAACAGCCCCTTGGTAGGTCAAGGCCTTCTTCCTACTTGCTGATTTTAAGACAGGAGATGTTTTCTTTTAACGGGATAGATTGTCAGACCTACGCTCAACAGACATATTAAACCGTGATCATTCTTACGTACTTCATAGACAGCAACTTCTACAACTTCTAGACCAAGTCCAAAAACCCGTGTGGTCTCATAAAAGGAGAGAAAGGGGAGGGGGCACCTTCTGTTGTGATGAAGCACCCGTGGTAAAGTTTGACTTGGCTCCGGGATGCTGAACTTTTACGGATTAGGGTTGTCAGCCGTACTCCCAACAGTCATATTAGACCAGGGCCTAGGGCTTAAAGTGTATTCAGAAGCACTACAAACACCCATGGCACCTTCTGGACTCGAACCCCAAATCTGTAGCTCTGAGCGCCAGAGCGCTAATCACTTGGCCCCTAAAACACTTAGTACAATAACTTATTTCATTAATAACTGAAATCTGTTGTGAATTATTGAATTAAAGCTATTTTTACTATGGTATTGTACCATCGTTACCATGATATTGTACCATTGTTAAACTGTGTTATCGCAAATGTAATAACGATTCTTTTTTTTTTTTTTTCTAATATATGACTTTTTAACATTAACACATCCATATTTTTGCTCCTATTATTATACTATTATTTATTTATTTAATATGAAGCCGAACAAACTAACCAAATAGCTTCCGGAATATGTGTTACAATGACAAAATTCTTACCTAAGTTATGATCCTACCTCACTTCCCCCTAAAAATAATAAACCATTTCAATTTGTGCACACCTCCAGCGCCGCCTCCCCCATAATGGAAGATCCAAATAAATCCCCATGCATAGGTGGAGAGAGTGCGCGCCAATAAATTTATATTTCGCTAAAAGCAGTGCTAATGCAGTGCTGCTCTCAACAAGTCTGCGTAAAAATAATTGAGCGTCGCATTAATCCCCGCAGAAGAAGAAGAAGATTCTCATTTCGCTGACTTAATCATCCGGTCGCAGTTTATCCGGGGCGTTAAGAAGCGCTTAAGCAGCAGAAACACCAGAACTTACTCCGCCTCATTTAGTGCCCCGTTCCGGATGGAGGGTTCGGGGCGCACCATTCGTCTTGGCGGCAGCAGCCCCTTCTACTCTCGGATTAGAGCCCCGCATTTTTCTCTCGCTCGTTTTTCTTCTTCTGCTGAAAGGCGGCGGTGGAGGAAGTTTGTCACGCATTTACTTCCTACATGCACTTTTATGAAGGTCTGTTAAAAGTGTGGTCTTCTTCAGTATCGTCTACTTCTCACATACTTAAATCCTTCATATATAAACTCTGTTTTAGTGTACTATCTTTTAGGGAATGCGAGGTAACAAGAAAGTAATGATGAGTTAAAGAGAAAAAAAGTTTGTCACGCATGTACTCCCAAGATGTGATAGATCAGTTTTATGAAGGTCTATATAATATCATTTTCTTTATTAGGCTCCATTTTTCACATGTTAATAAATAATTTATTCGTGTACCATTTTAGTATAATTTTTGGAGGATAATAGATGAGATGGAGGAGGAAGTTTTATGAAGGTCACGCATTTCTACTTCTCACATATTTTAAATCCTGTCAAGATGTGATAGTGCATTCATTCATGTATCATTTAGTATAACTTGTGGACTTCCAACTTGCAGTTTTA
This sequence comes from Caerostris extrusa, assembly GCA_021605095.1. Classification (NCBI taxonomy): domain Eukaryota; kingdom Metazoa; phylum Arthropoda; class Arachnida; order Araneae; family Araneidae; genus Caerostris; species Caerostris extrusa. The sequence goes on along the minus strand of BPLR01018019.1, from coordinate 169,660 downwards.
TGAAGGTCTGTTAAAAATGCGTCTTCTCACTATCATCTACTTCTCACATATTTTAAAACTCCTCTATTCATAAACTCTGTTTTAGTGCATCTTTTAGGGAATGTGAGGTAACAAGAAAGTAATGAGGAGGGAAATGGTGGTTCAAAGTTTATCACGCATGTACTTCCAAGATGTGATAGATCAGTTTTGATGAAGATCTATATAATATTATCTTCTTTATTAGGGTTCACCTTTCACATATTAATAAATAATTATTCATGTATCATTTTAGTATAACTTGTGGAGATCAGTGTGATATTAGATGGATGAAGCTTGTCACATATTTACTTCCTACATGCAGTAGGCGCGCTTTTATGAAGGTCTGTTAAAAATGCGTCTTCTTCACTATCATCTACTTCTCACATATTTTAAAACCTTATTTATAAACTCTGTTTTAATATATCTTTTAGGGAATGTGAGGTAACAAGAAAGTAATGATGAAGGGAAATGGTGAAAGTTTATCATGCATGTACTTCCAAGATGTGATAGATCAGTTTTGATGAAGATCTATATAATATTATCTTCTTTATTAGGGTTCACCTTTCACATATTAATAAATAATTCATTCATGTATCATTTTTAGTATAACTTGTGGAGATCAGTGTGATATTAGATGGATGAAGTTTGTCACATATTTACTTCCTACATGCAGTAGGCGCACTTTTATGAAGGTCTGTTAAAAATGCGTCTTCTTCACTATCATCTACTTCTCACATATTTTAAAACCTCTATTTATAAACTCTGTTTTAGTATATATCTTTTAGGGAATGTGAGGTAACAAGAAAGATGTGATAGTAATTATGAGTAAATGGTGAAAGATGGATGAAGCTTGTCGCATTTTTTATGAAGGTCTGTTAAAAATGCGTCTTCTTCACGCATGTATTTCCAAGATGAGATAGATCAGTTTTGATGAAGATCTATATAATATTATCTTCTTTATTAGGGTTCACCTTTCACATATTAATAAATAATTCATTCATGTATCATTTTAGTATAACTTGTGGAGATCAGTGTGATATAGAGAATAATAGATTAGATGGAGAATGTTTGGCACGCTTTTAGGGAATGTGACATGATAAGGGAAATGTAATTCCTACATGTAGTAGACACACTTTTATGAAGGTCTTTTAAAAGTGACTTCAACATTGTCTTCTTCAGTATCATCCACTTCTCACATATATTACATCCTTCATTCATAAACTGTGTTTTAGTGCATCTTTTAGGGAATGCGAAGTAACAAGAAAGTAATGATGATATAAATGGTGAAAGATTGTCATGCATGTACTTCCAAAAATGCGATAGATCAGTTTTATGAAGATCTATGTAATTTTATCTTCTTTATTAGGATTCACTTTTCACATATTAATAAATAATTTATTCGTGTACTATTTTGGTATAACTTGTAGAGACCGTTATGGAAATAGAGGGATAACAGATTAGGGAGATAGTTTGGAGATAGATAGGGAAAGTAGATGATGAAAGTTTGGAGATGGAGAAAGATAGAGAAATCCCATGGAGAAAGGTCTATTAGATAGACAAAATCTTTCACTAATATACTTTAAAACTGCGTTCAGATTTGAAACATAAGTTCGTTCGAAGCGTTCGTCTGTTCGCGTGCGTTGTAGTTTCAACTTTAAAAACCGGCCCCGTTTTGTCGACCCTGCAGTACATAAATCCTTTGATGTGGATCACAAAATCGACCTTCAGCGGAGCGATGTTCCATCTCCTTCAATTTCTGATAAACAAAATAATGGGCTTACAACCATCTTGCAAATTTACAGCAATCCTGTTTGTTATGTGCTCTCACATCTTTCGCATTCATATATTGACGGACTTAAGATACGTTTATATATATCTGTTTAGTTATTTAAACGCTTTTCTATAAATCAGCTGTTTCTCAGTTTTATGAAAATATGTTAAAAAAATCCTTATAAACAATATTATCTTCATATTAATAATCAGCTTTTATTTTATAAATCAGATATTTATAAATGTTTTAGTATATTTTGTAAGAAATATAGTGAGACAGATAGAAAATAGCACATTAAATAGAAGAAATGTGTCACATATGTATTTTGAAGATGCAATAGATCGATTTTATAGAGATGCATTAGAAGCATTGTAAAATTCAATATTCTGTTTAATTCTGGTCCAATTCCAATTTTCTGTAAATCTACTATTGACATTTTTAGCATCCTTTAATCATATATTATTTTGATGAATCTTTCGGGAAATGCCACGAAATGGCATGTTAGATGGGCACGCATATACACTCAAGAGCCAAAACATTATGACCATCTGTCAATAACGAGTTGGCGCACGTTTGGCGCGCAACACAGCTTCAACCCGCCTTGGCATGGATTAATACCACCACTTAATACCAGTTAAATTCACTTCCACCTGATCACGGGCCTTCCACGTCATCCAGGCGAGTTCATTGCAAAATGCAGGGGTGGTCATAATGTTTTGGCTCTTGAGTGCAGATTCAGATGTAGATTCAATAAAATTCTTTCCCCCCCTTTTCTTTCTTTCTTTTTTTTTTTTTTTTTTTTTTTTAAGTTTTTACATTACTCCCTTTATTAAGCAATTTTGGTTGGAAAACGTTTGTCTTACAATGTTTGAAAAAAGGTCTGCTTGAAATTGTCAGTAACTTAAGCGAAACTATTATTAGCACTCAAAAAAAAATAAAAATAATAAAATTTATGAAATTTTGCTGTTTTATCAAAGATAACAACTAACAAAATAATCATTATAGAAATAAAGAATTTTTTTGGAATTTTCAAAGGATTAAACTTAAATAGAATATTGTGTATGTCGATCTCTATGAATATCACTGATAAATTTTCCAACTGAATTATGGCATTGTCCATCAATATTTTTTATATAAAGATTTACCGAACAGTCAAGAAATTTTTTTATCGTTAATAAATAGTAATAAATAATAGAGTAATTACCATTAATCTATTTCTATCTATATAAATAAAGGGCAGATATTTATATTATTTAATAGATTTATATTATTTTTATTCGTATTCTATATGTGTCCCCTATAGATTCAAAACCTATTCGACCAATTTCGCTGAAAATTTCACAGTTTGTTTTTTTAATGCCGGGGTACTTTGAACTAAATCCGATAGTTTGAACTAAATCCGACAGGCGGTGCTGTTGTTTTTATATCTATTCAAATAAAAGATAATGTTCATATGTAAATACATAGGAATGTTGCATTATATATATATATATATATACAGTTTGTATAATTTTAACTTTTTTAATTATTATGTATTCTCTTTTTTTTATATTAACTCTATGCAAATTTATTTATATATGATATAAGTTATTTTGCACAATTAAAATTAAATTAGAGAGTCGTTGCAATAATAAACATTCTGAATTTAAAATAAAATTATGAGAATACCAGGCCGCATGTGTCTATTTTTATGTAAGAACATTTAAAATCATTCGAAATAATTATCAATTTAAAAATTGTTATAAATATTGGAATTATTAATGTTAAACTATGCATGCTTAACTAAATATGTTTAACTTTATTGGAAATTTCCAAAATTTTTAACTTTTGTTAAAATTTAACTTGACTAAATTTTAACTTTTTAAAAATACATAACGATTATTATTTCCCTTGATGCTTACATTAAAATGATTAATAATGGATTAAATGTGAATTTTTACTTTTTCTCAATTACTTACCCTTCTATTCATTTGTTGTTAATTTAATGCAGAAATGCTTATTTTCAATTATAGTTGATAAGATGTCCTAATGTCCTTTTTTGCACATTAAATGCCTTCTTTTCTAATTGTGCGATGAATCCAATTTTTATCCATGCTATCTTTGCTGCTAATGAAATCTTTAATTACGTTTGGACTCCGAGTACTTCCATTCAGTGAAATCGCAACAAAGCAACTCATTATTTCCATTGCATCCAACTAGCAATCTGCATCTCCAGCCTTAATATATCGAATCGATTATTTAACCTTTCACAATGAAATTTTTATTAACATTTAGACATCGAGTTCTTCCTTCTATGTTAGAATGAGTTTCCTAAATGAGAAATGAAATATACGATGGGATTTTTAACCTAAGAAACACAGAGATTTTGGATATTTACTTTTATTTCAATGATACGTTTTTAAATAATTATTGGCAAATTTACGATTATTATTTTTTAAAGAGATTACAAAATGACATGTACTTTCTCAAATAAATTATAGAAATTTATAGATTTTGAAATGTTCTTGTGCATTATGTTTTAGTCATGTATAAACAAGGAATGACCAATATTTTGTTGTTGTTGTTTCTTATCCCACTTGGTCGACAGTAGGCGGCCTGATAGCCAATTGGCTAGGCTCTTTCCTTTGGCAGCACAAGCTTCAGTCTCGAATACTAGCGGTGGCATGGATATTTGTAAATGGTTCGTAATCCACTTTAAACTGTAGGTCCCGGTCTGCTTAGTCCTCTTGTGCAGAAGATGACCGTAGAGCGACAAACCAAATGAAAAACCTAAGGTCGACGGCTTCATCTAGATGGAGAACCCGTAGGTAAAGTCTTACTTGGCTCCGTGCCGCCGAAGTAGGGCAGTTCTTCCGGGAGGACTTTTAGGCGAACTACCATCAAGCCTACCTTGGTGAAAACATCCACCAAGTAGTCCGACTCACGAGGCAAGATGCTGAACATCACAAACGCCATCCAGTCTCCTCGCTTTTTGAAACTGTGTCTATAACAAAGCCGCCAGCTAATTGAATCTCTGCCCTAATGCTTACTAGCGGCGCACATTGCCACGAGTCGGACAATAATATTTATGATTTATGTAAATGGGAGCTGAGCTTTACTTTATATGTTTCCCATAACCTATACCACATACCCTAACTACACTTGGAACAGAAAATTGTTATCTAAATTAATACATCTAATCTCGAATTCTTAAGTTTTCTATCTAATGAAATATTTCTAGAAGTGGAATTTTGCTAAAAACCTACTATTAAGCACTTTGGATCCGTCAGCGACCAAATCAATCCCTAATAAACATTTTCAGTGTTAGTACTTTCAGATTAACGTTTGGCAGTGTGCCATTTTCTATCTTCACCTCTGGAAAGAAAATTATCTATGCACAATAAAATGTCCGGTAAAATAAACACGGAAATCTCAAGAGTATCTATGAAAGAATTGCAATTTTGGTCCAAATTAAATTACCACTCATTAATCTATGATATGATTAATTTTGATTAATTTCCTAACTTTTTGGGATCTGAAGAAGCATTCATCTTTCTTTTCTCAACAACAACGTCGTTGGAAGTTTCCGCAGTAATTGCCTTTTATTGACGTGACTCAACTAACTGGATATTGAATAACCATTAGAGAAGAGATCCGCCAAAAATAAGAGGGTACCCAAGTGCCTCTAAGTGCACCGTTCCCGCCGGCTTTATCAAGGGATGGAGAGGGTGGGGGGACCTTATTTGTAGTAGGTCATGTGATATCTGCTTTGTCTGTCAATATCAGTTCCAGTCACGGTTGTGAGGAAGTTAGTTCAGCTTGTCTCTTTCCGTGTCGTAAAACGTGAGTCTGTCATTAAGCCCTGAGATGCGGCTTCGAGATATGGTTGTTTGCCATGTATGTACTTGCTACAGTTTGGATTCTATGTGTAATGCAGCTGTGACTGAACATACTATTTTTTTTTTTTGTCTGGGGTAACAGTCACATTTGTACGGTGAATAAACAACATAATTTAAATAAAAAAATGTATTTTAAAGGACCTTTGTATACTTTAACTAAAACATCAGAAATTAGTACAGAGCATGCGCTTTTATAAAATACATGATCTTTAACGAGACACGATAAATTCGTAAGCCCCAAAATCATTCTGTTGGGCTTGAAGGAGGAAGGAAAAGGGTGGAATAACCCTAGACGCAATTCTTGGAGGTAGTTGTTCCAAAGTATGGTGGTAAAATGTGGATGAAGTGTAGTATGTGGTACACCTTTTGTAATTCTGAATTTTCGGCATACATGCCATTGTAGTGCCAAATGATCTGAAGTCAAAAATACTCGGAATATACGAAATAAAAAAAAAAAATTACTAAAATAATACTAAACAATCTTGAAAACTAAAACAAGGCGTGGTAAATTCGTAGACCATAAAACCATTCAGTTGGGTTTGAGGAGGCAAATAAAATAATGGAATATACCTAGGGGCAATTTCTTGGAGGTAAGCAATTATGGAAGTGATTATTCCAAATTGTAGTGGTAAAATGTGGATGAATTGTAGCAGATGGTGCACCCTTGATAACTCTGAATTTTTTGCATTTCTGTCATTGTAGTGGAAAATGACTTGAAATCAAAAAATACTCGGAATATATGAAATAAAAAAAAAAAAATTTACTAAAAACAATACTAAAAAAATATATATACTAAAGCAATACTAAACAATCTCAAAATACTAAAATGACAACTTATTATTCAAACTCAAAAAATTAAATAACATTTGAAGTACATATCAATGGCATTTTCGTAAGTGTATACAACAGTTTCAAAAGACAAAGAAAGACTTCTTTCTGAAAGTTGTAACCTCTTGACCATCTTTACCAGAGTGAGTGATGAAGACACGTCCAAACCTAATATAGCTGAGGAATCGAGTTCACTAAAAGTCACCGGGTTTTTCTTCTCCCTTTTCTAAATGAACCCCTTAGAAGCATGAAATCAATGTAATAGCAGGCCTCTGGGGGTTGTTTCCGGGCGGCCTAATTGCATCAACCCCAGGCGTCTTCAGGGCCTTTCCGCCTGACCGCCCCGCCTTTCCGCCTCTTGCACTTTCTTTCGTCGCAAAACTCTGTTAGGGGGACGGGGGTCATTACGTGAACTTAATCATCGCCTGGAGGGGTGTTGAGGAATTTCCTGGTGCCTGCCTGCCTGCTTGCTGCATTTGTTGCTGATCTGGTCCCATTGGTTACTGGTGTAATCCGTCACCCGTGCTGGTCTCGGGCTGATATCTTGTTTGGGTGGAGTGGTTGCCATGTAATCCGCTGATGAGACAGGATGAAAGTCCTCATCCGGAATTCGCTGGGGTAGGTGCTTTTGAAGGACTGCCTGCCTTTGACTTGGAAATGCAGTGATTCGTTAATGTATCTTTACTGATGTTAGCTTATCTTTGTATGTCTTCCAACTTATATTCGATGGTAGACATCTTCGTGTGTGTCTCATTGCCAAACTGGTCATCCATAACCGAGTATGGAAATGTTACATATTTTAGTGAATAAAGACAAAGGACAATGCTAATTAAACCACATTCTTTCCTTAAATTGTTTGATTAGTTAATTTATTTTTGATATGGATTTAATATTGCACTAACAAGGGTAGTCAAGTAATCAAATATTAAGTTGCATTAATATTATCTTTATATATATATAATTCTTCTGGGCACGTGTTTGTCACTGAAATCCTCCTAAACGGTTTGACAGATTTTGATGACATTTTTGCGTATGTTTGAGTGGGTCCCTAGAGGGTTTAGATTCACAAATGAACCTGTTAGATGGCGCTGCAATCGGTAAATCTTCTTTTATATAATTCTTCTGTACATGAGTTTGTCACTGAACTCCTTTTAAACGGCTTGACCGATTTTGTTGGAATTTCTTTGTGTACGTTTGACAAAACATGGAGAATTATTTTATGCTAACTCCTTTGTTGTAAGTCACCACCAGATGTGCTGCAGCATATCAAATTCTATGCCGTTCATCCAATCGCTATGAAAATTGGTAATAATATGTATTTGAGTATGGAAAATAGATTCGCTCTATCCACTTTATTGTTACTTGCCGACAGATGGTGCTGCAGCATTTGATCTTATACATAGTTCAAATGATATCCATAAAAATTAGTATGTACATAGACTGGAACAAGAAAAATATATTCGCGATATGTAATTTTCTACATTGCAATTTTTTTTTTTTTTTTTTTTTTTTTTTGACAGTACAGCGTATGCCGGGTTCTGCTAGTATTCTGTAGATTTGAAAGCTTTTTCGAAATGTTTATTTTATATAATATTATTTTTATATATTTTGATAAATATTCTTTTTATGCCTTTTAATAAATAGTAGTCTGTATTTGTGTTAACTGTTTGTAAAATATATAGTATTGTTTGCAATGATAGAGATGTTGGCATGATAACAGAGGATCAAGTGAAGTAGAAATTTAATAACATAAAAAAAAGGGTTATAGAAACCTTTAATACAATCGCAGAAACAAAACTGTTTCTAACAAAGAATAAGTTTATCATTGGTGTTAACAACTTTTCGATGGTTATTCAAATCAAAAGTCAATTAACATAATAACTTAACCGAATCGCTTAATATTTTGAGTTGTTGACACTTGAGTTGAGTAAGTAAATAAAGTTCTTAAGTTAATACGAGTTTATGCAAATATTTTGGTAAAAGAAATAAAACAATTGCATATATCTTGTTGAAAGCCATTGACATAAAAGATTATACAAGTTTCATAATAATTAAAGGAAAACAAACGTGAAAGGCTTTTGGCATAGATTGGAGTACCTAATATCATGCAAGGAAACGTTAATGTATGCTATTCATCACACAGATGACATAAAAGTGCGTGAAGGACAAGAATTGCATAACAAAAGACGGTCTGGCATATGAAAGGCATGCATACAGAAACATTTCTTTATTATATTTCCCATGTGGCAGCAGCATGTCAATGTTTGCACCGTCCCCCTGGTGAACAAAACATGAGTGATTAAATACGTCAACACATGAGAAGAAATAGAAAAAGGGCCTCTTTTTAATGACAAACCATCTTCAACATTCTAACATCAGGGGGCAGAATAACAGAAAAATCGTCTGCCGGCATGCTGCCTTAATGAGTCTTCCCCCTTTTTAAAATCAATAAAACTGCTGCAAAGCGAGGGAGAAGTCTTCGATCTTCAAATAGAATGCGTACGAATTTTTTATTTTGTCACTCCTTTTTTATCCTCCTCCCTTCTTTTGTTACTTCTTTCCTTTAAAATATTTCTTGAGGGGTGAAATGGTGTATTCTTTTTTAAAAGTTCATTGTTCTTTTATTGTTATTTAGTGCATTTTGTAGGTTGTTGTTGGTAGTTACTGCTGACGATGATTTTTCTATAAATTAGCATTTCTGTGTTGTTGGTGTTTGTGTTTTTTAAATGATGTTGTTCTCTTTTCCTATGGAAATAGTGAACATGGAACGCGAAGTTGTCTGAAATCGGAATATGCTAAGTAAAGGAACGATGGTACTTTGTTCGTGAGATATGTTACTGAATTTTGTACTGATAATGTTTTTTCTTTTCTGAATAATAATGAGTTTTCTGGTATTAAATAAGAAAATACTATATTAAATTTTGTTTTTAAAATAGCCATAATTCAATGAATAATGAAATTTTGTGTAAAAAAAAAAAAAAAAAAAAAACTGTACCGCAAATTTTATAAATTATCTGTTTATTTAGAATGTTTATAATATTTATGTTTGTATTTTTAAATGATGCTGAGATACGTTGCTGAATTCTGTACCGATAATGTTAAATAATGGAACTTTTTTTCTTCTGAATAATAATGGGTTTTCTGGTATTAAATAAAAAAAAAAAAATTCTGTATTAAATTTTGTTTTTAAAATAGATTGTTTCAAAGAATAACGGAATTTTGTTTAAAAAAAAAAAAGCACTGTACACCAAATTTTATAAGTTATCTGTTTATCTAGAATTCTTACATAGACAAAATTATATATGTCAATTTTAATTTGCCATTAATATGGCAGTTCTTGTATTGGTAAAATCACAATTCTTTCTACATTTAAATAGCACATTGTCTATAAAGAAAATATATTTAAGTCAAGAATGGGCAGCCGACTTGTGAAGATCGAACGCGGTATATATATATACACCGTGTTTTTACCGTTCAATAGTTGAATTTTACGAGCACTTTCAATTTTGAACAATTTCTTTTGTTGTCTGAAAAGTTTAAATGTGATACACTTGAGGATTTCTGCATTGCAAATGAACGCGTGCTAGGCGTATTGGCGTGCTAGATGGCAGTGCCCATAATTCACTCGTTTTTTTCACTCATTCACTCATCATATATATGTATGTGTGTGTGTTTTTGATTACGAACAATTAGCCATAGGAAATTATTTATTTTAAGAAATAATATTATTTTATAAAGTTGCCAAAAAACGTGTACCATTTTTTTTTATTATTTTTTTTTTTTTTACCGTCACATTCAGCAAAGTATATGTGGTTGTACTCGGATAATAGTAATTTGCACGAGCCTATTTAGATCAATATATAATTGTGAACAAAAGTTTTCAAGCATGAATGTTGAAAATGAATTGTTAAAAGCCACCTACTAATTACTTTCGGGCATGATTATTATAAAAATTGAACAATCACTAAAATAATTATATTATTTCAGTTGCGACTTCTGTTCGGATTAAAAACAATTGTTTAAAAAAAATAATAATAATGTTTTTTATCTTTATGTAAGATTCTTCACTCAGACTAGCTCTTTATTAACAAAAGTTAGCATGTGGAATAAATTAGAAAACATAGAAAAAAAAAAAATTTTTTTTTTTTTCATAGTATTTTATTATTTGCTTTTTTTGCTTAACTAAGAACTGGATCATGTTCCATGGATAAATAATTTTTAACAAAATCGGGAAATATTTTATGAAAAAAAAAAAAAAAATATTAAAATATTTTTTTAAAAAACATTTTTATCTATGAATCTTAAAGTAAAATGGACTTATCGCGAATTGGGCCGTTTGGACTTATCGTGAGTTGAATCCGTAATATGATTTACAGGATGCAAATTTATTCTATTTCTAAAATTGATCTCATGTTATACAAAAATAAAATAAAAAATATTTATTTTTTATTAATTTATTTATCAGTATCTCAACATCCAGAAAATAAGCTAAATTAATAAAAAAAAAAAAATCTTCGTCTTTGACATAATCTATTCTTTTTCGAAAAAAATGAACAGATAATGACTAATCATAAAAACACAAAAAAATTGACTCATGCCAGTTTCGTGCAGAATTCTCCTAAATAAAAGCAAATTTCTAGTCACGTGCAATGATGACAGCGTTGATGATGAGACGGCTCAGACAAAAAAAAAAGTACATAACTGTTATACCGTTCTTGCAAACTGTTATGACAAACTCGCGCTGAAAATTGAATCGCTGTCTTTTCCCTAGCGACAACGATACTTTATTCAGCGGTGCAAACATTTTTAAATGATTGTTAAGTCAGTAAATGGGAATGTAAAAGGATTTATCAGAGGAGAATGCGATTCAATTCTGGGAAATGATTTTGATCAAAATTAAATAACGCTCAAATATTTTTTGGTATTATTTTTGATACCCGCTATTTTATATCTAAAAATTCCACTACAGTTTGAATAAAATTGTTATTGATGATTATTGTTTTCGAACACTTGCTACTTTTATCTCAGTTCATTCGGTACTGTAAAAGCAGACTTATATCTGATTCAGCGTTATTCAGGGTGTATTCATGGAAGTCCACTATGCTGCATCGGCTTATTGTCACAGCAATTTTGAATGGACATCCTCAAATGTACCCTTCACTTTAAGACTACCCTCAAGATAAATAAGGTCATAATAAAATAAAGTCATAAATAATAAGCCATAAAGTCAAAAATATTAATAATAAATAAGGTCATAAATAAGATCCTCAAGGATACTCTTCACTTTAAGAACACCAGCAAGGTAAATAAGGTCATAATAAAATAGTCATCTAAATCATAAAGTCATAAACATTAATAATAAATAAAGTCATAAATAAAATCCTCAAGGGTTCCCTTCACTTCACTCTTCATTTTAAGAACGCCCTCAAGCTAAATAAGGTCATAATAAAAAGTCGTATAAGCCATTCATAAATATTAATAATAAATAAGGCCATAAATAATATCCACAAAGGTACATGATCTCACTTTTCATTTTTTCTTTTCACTTTTGGTATTTCATCTCACTTTTGACTGTATCCTTCACTTTAAAAACCCTCTCTAAGGTAATGAATAAGGTCATGATAAAATAGTCACCTAAATCATCAAGTCATGCATTAATAATAAATAAGGTCATAAATAACATCCCTAAAGTACCCTTCACCTCACTTTTCAAGGTATCATTCACTTTAAGAACACCAGCAAGGTAAATAAGGTTATAATAAAAAGTCATATAAATTATAAAATCTTAAGTATTAATTATAAATAAGGTTATAAATTAACATCCTCAAGGGTTCCCTTCACTAAAAGCACCAAGTAAGTAAGGCTATAATAAAAAAAAAAAAAAATATAAATAAGCCATAAAAGATAAATAAGTCAAAAATAAATATTAATAATAAATAAGGTCATAAATAACATCCTCAAGGGTACCCTTTACTTAAAGAACATCAGCAAGGTAAATAAGGTTATAATTAAAAAAGTCATATAAGCCATAAAGTCATAAATATTAATAATAAATAAGGTCATTAAATAACATCCTCCATTCACCGTATTCTTCACACCGTATTCACTTTAAGAACATCCTCAAGGTAAAATAAGGTCACAAATAATAAACAATAAATAATAATTATCAAGCTATTTAAATATTAGCATTATTATGCATTTTATGATTGAATTTATGGTTTTAATATTGTTAAAACTAAATTTTTATCAATCATATATTTATTTATTTATTATTATTTTTATTAAAATTACATTTAATTGCGTACAGTGTGCTTTCACTTCTACTTTCCCATCGTGCGTAGCATTTTCTGTTTTCCTCATTAAAATTGCCATACTGCGCTTTAAATTAAAAGTTTTTGCTGTAAGGAATTTTAAAATCTGCTGAGTAGATGCTTTTATTTAATTATTTACTTTACTTCAACTGCTGAAGTACTTCTCATTAATTCTGAATCGCTGAAAGACATAACAGGAATTTATTTTAAACATTTAGTTTAAATAAAAAATAGTGGTATGCTTACCTACATCGTTAATTAATTATATTTTTTTAAATTCTTTCAATGTTTTTCTCTTTAAATTCCTTCCCAGTTTATCATTGAATGACATTTAGGAACTCATATCAGAAATATATTGAGTAAGGAAGAATGAATAGAGAAATTTGAAGAATCATTTCTATAAATCTAGTTTTATATTATTTTATTTTAAAAGCAGTCATTCTATATCTCTGTCCATTGGGAATAGCTTGTAATCCAAGGACGATTTGCGTTTATTTATTTGTGTTCTTCGACATATCATGTACCAATTGAAATGTTTTTATACCCATGGCATTAAACTAACACAGCGGTTTTCAATAGGTGCGCCCTAAAAGATTTCCTGTCGGATCCTGTGATATTCTATAGAAATATGTGCCCAGATATGAAAATAAATATAGTTACTCTTGTCCCATGTCAGTTTTCCCATTCAAAGATAGCTTTCATTACAAACAATTATTGCTTCTGGCTGCTTTTTTTTTTTTTTTCGTTCACTTAAAAATCGCCAAACAGCAATAATGGATATTTGTAGTGGTTCGGAATCCACTTAAAAACGTAGATCCCGGCCTAATATAGCTTTAGAGAGTTGGGCTAAAGCTGACTACCCTACCCCATAAGAAGAAAACATATCCTGTCCCGAAATCTGCCAGCAGGCTGCCGGCTTTGGCCCACCATGAGGTTGTTGCGCCAATGAAGAAGGACAATATATGTATATAGTTTAAAATCAGGAATTTCTTGCCAAAGTATTATCAATAAAGTAATTATTAATAATTTTGAAATTCATGATAGTTTTAAATTTTTGTTCATATAAAAGTTCTACCATGCATTTTTTATTTATTTATGTCTAATACTTCATACCTCCCTTTCAAATCGTCCTTTCCTCCCTTAGAAATCATACTCCACTGCTTGAGAATCGGTGGTCTAAATAATAGTCTGTTATGCATTGGTATTACAATGAAGTTGCATATAATTCTACTTTTTTATATTTATTCGAGATACGTTTGTTTCTTTAAAAATAAAATCGATTTCTTGAATAAAAATCATCTCTGCATAAATGTGGTTCCAAGTATACTTGCCTGCACTTTTTTCCAAGAGATATATAAGTAATTGGTGCTTGGCGTCCCCAAAATAAATAGCGCACGTCAAAGGCACCTACTTATCTTTATGGACTTTGTGCGTGATGCTTACCATTTTCCGAAGCACTTAGTGTCTGTCCATCCATTTCAACAGAAGCTGTTGTTCAGAACTTTTGATGTTGCTGAGGTGAGGTCTCGAAATAAAACTTTCTTATTTCACATCCGATCCCCTTTTTTGGCTGGGGCAAGAATCGTGTTTGCTGTAGAAGCCTTAACAAAATGACGATTGTTGGTAAGATTCTGGTGCGACACAACTTCGCGTTGAGCAATGGTCTCTACCTAAACAAAAGATTGCTTTTTTGTTTTGTTCCCCCTTTCGAGACCAATACGCGAATTTTTCTTAACTTTCTTTCTTTTTTGATTCTTTATCTATGAGTGTGTGCACTATGTTTTACGCTACAAAAGCTCTCAGAATAATAAATCTTCAGAGGCGACCCTCTTTGGTTTTTGTCTTCGGATTCGAAAGTTATTGGATTCTCTTTTTTTTTTTTTTTTTTTTTTTTTTTATCTCTCTTTGTTGATTTTTTGCATCAAAATGCGCAGAACTCATTTTGGATGCAATATTTCATGCGTTTCATTTGAAATTCCAAATTCAAAGTTATTGAATATGGTTTTAAATTTTTGTTTTGGTTATTTGAATTCGCTGCATTTTTGTTTGTTTGATGTTTTTAATTATAGTGTTATTTATCTTGTAAAACATATGTATGATTAAATTTATTTACTATTATTATTTAATGTATTTTAAGAAAATAATTGTACACATGTCCATAAATTAAGGATAATGAAGTTCAGGCAAAGAAAGAGACAGAAGCAAACAAATTTGACTTATTTTAAAGTCTACTTATTAAACAAAAGGTAAAGAGCAAAAAGATGCTATATGTTTGACATAATTAATAAAAATTACGATTTTTACTCCTGGAGCAAATTTCAAAAAAGAACCTATTTACAAAAAACAGTATGTCTCCCGGACGATGCAATACAGGCCTTACAACGCCTAGGCATGCTGAGTATCAAATTAGCAATCTGATCTTGGGGAATATTACACCACTGATCAAGCAATGCCCTCCGAAGTTCCGGTTGACAGGTGGGAGGTTTTGACGGACTGCAATTCGTCGGCCAAGCATATCCCACACATGCTCTATTGGATTCAAGTCCGGTGAGTATGTCTGGCCAATCCATACGGGTGATGTCCTCCAATTGAAGGCATTCGTCTACAAACCATGTTTGCACGGTGAGGACGGGCGTTGTCATCCATAAACAGAAATTCAGCACCCATGGCGCCCCGAAACAAACGTACATGTTGTTCCAGAATGACATCCCGATAGATGTCGCCTCATCGTTACACTCTGAACATGCAGGTCAGTTCTGGTACCAAGAATAATTCCTCCCCAAACGAGCCATCCTGCACCACCTTAACGGTGTCTTTCAATGGTGTTCTCTTGGTGGTAACGGGTACCTTGGCGCTCTCCATATGAAAGTCCGGCGAGAATCAGACTGCAAACTAAACCTGGACTCGTCGGAAAACATCACACAAGACCACTGTTGCGGTGTCCACAATGCATGCTCTCTACTGCAGGTTAATCGCAGGCGACAGTGAGTTGCGGTAAGTGGAACACATCTGACAGGCCTACGAGCATATAGACCAATGTGCCCTAAGCGTCTGTACACGGTCTGTCTTGAAACTGTCGTACCGGTAGCTGAAGAGAGCTGACGAGACAGGTCTGATGCTGTGCTCCGTCTGTTTCTTTTGGCAGTAACTGCTAAATACCGGTCCTCATTCGGCGTTGTAACTCAGGGACGACCTTTGCTGTAACAT
The DNA here is from genome assembly GCA_021605095.1 of Caerostris extrusa. Lineage (NCBI taxonomy): Eukaryota > Metazoa > Arthropoda > Arachnida > Araneae > Araneidae > Caerostris > Caerostris extrusa. The sequence goes on along the minus strand of BPLR01018019.1, from coordinate 153,647 downwards.
CTACTCACATTACCATCATTTTGGAATCGTTGCCAAAGCCTGGAGATGACACTCTGGGCGATTCCAAGTTCCTCGAATACTTTTGGGTACGTCCACATTCCAGTCGTCCGATAATTCTACCACGTAAAAATCATCCAAATGCTTCCTTTGTGCCATAACTATGCGGTTATTGCACTGAAAGGCTTTTAAAGCGCTTGTGAACAATTTTTACTTCTTTGCCACCATTCCTTATATACCCCTCTCTTACACTCTCGTCATTGTGACGTACTATCTGGATGTGGTTCTCTGGTTTTCCTGTAATTTGCATATTCTTCTTCAAGATGTGTGTGATAATTCTACAGGTGAAATTTTTATTTTAGAGTTCAATTTCTGTGTGATCTGAATTATCCATTTTTATGGACATGAGTGTATTTTGAAAACTTCTAAGTTAAATTCTTTGTTTTTAATTTGTAAACGTTGTTATTTTTCTCAATAGAAGAGTTCTGGCATTTCATTCTCAGGACAGAGAAATGTATGTTATTTGACAAATATATAATAGCAGCCCATTACTCATTGATTAATTACATTACATTCAGTTAGTGTTTTGTACTAATGTCATTCAAATCTGATGGCAGATATTCGGTATCATGTATAATGAGACTCATAGAATGAGTGAATGTCTGTGAGACCGAATAATCACAGGTCGAAATAATTACACGAAACATGCAAATGGCATTTCCTAAATTTTTAAATTTTAAACATTCATGTCTGTTGCATCAAGGGAATAATAAATTTCTATTTAATCTCTAAACAAATTAATTAAAGTCGGGTAAAAAAAAACAATAATCAAGTCTAAAAACTTTTAATTACATTTATGATTATCATTAGAAACAAACCATTTTATACTTTGAGAGAATTTTTTAATTCATTTTTTTTTTTCGACATAATAAAACGAAACAAAATGATATTTCTTTTCTTCCCATACGATTTTAAATAATTCCTTGATTATTTTTTGCACTGTTATTAAATCAAGATTAAGAATTCATTCCTTGTGTTTTTAACACATTATTCTAAAAATTCACATTGTGTTTTTTTTATGCCATTTCATTTTTTTATATAAATAATTCCTTTGTATATATATATATACACCCATGCTGAATTTGTTTCTTTCATTCCTCGTAGTCATATTTTTTAAATAGTACCTTCAGAAGTAATCTGGTTTTCTGAATTCCCAGATTGATACTTTTAAAAGACAGGTATTTCTTCGCTTTCTTGCGTTGCTGAAAAGCAACATTTACCTCTCGTGTAAGGCGTTTTTTAAGATTTTCTGTCTGCGTGAAGTTTCCTCTTCTATTTATCAATGTCATACTTAAAAAGGTTTAGAATTTGTTGAACTTGTAAAGGATTGTTTCGCCTTTTTTGTTTTCTCTAGTCTTAGATTAATGCTTTTTGAGAAAGGAACTTGTTAGGTTTATCATTGAAGAACATAAATTCTTAAATGGTCAAACAAATTTCATCAATGTTCATGTTTTTGTAATCGTATAATGAATTATTGGATTGTTAATTCTAAGTTAGTCTATATAATTTTTTGAAGCGAAAAAAAAAAAAGTTATTTAATCTTTTATTTATATTATATTGATAATAAATGTAAATAAAAAAATTAAATAATGGTAATGTCCTCATATAGTTTTTTGAAGCATTAATAGTATATTACGAATAAAATTATTTATATTATTATGATAAAAAAACACATAGTGTGCAGGTTAGGCAACTGGATTGTAACTGGATGTGGTTGGGTCGAGATACTTGAGGTACAAGTTGGAGAACTCACAGCTTTATTGACACACGCACAAACACAACACACATATAATTAGAGACATACAATATTTAACACAATTGAAGGCATTTAATTATAGATTCGTGGAAGGATTCTACTTCTAAGCCGAAAATACGATACTCAGGTACGCGCAGGGTGCGCGAAAGATACTTCCTCTCCAGGTGAGAATCTATAGGCCAATTATTACGCAGGGTTGCATTAAATATATTTTTCTCTCGGGATGAGAGACTAAATTAAACGTTTCTCAATCGGAGTGCAAATTGCGCTGTAATTCCACTCGGGGAGAGTCTGGAGGGCTACTGAGCATTTTTCCTGAACTCCACAGGGGGCGCTCTTTGCCAGTGCGTAAGAAGAAGCACGGTTACAACACTAAATTACTATTCTGAAAACAAAAAAATTATCCCAAAAATCAACTAATAATAACGAAACAAAAGCGATTAAAAATAATTGAGGATGTTAGGTATTTTACTGTAAAGTATGTTGAAGGATATTAAGTTACAACTTGGTATTTAATACTGAAAAATTTATATGCTAAAAATATACGCAAAATTTAATTATTTTGTTATAACAAAAGCAGGATGTTATTATTTATCATAACTAATAATAATATTTTTAATCATTCATAAGGTATTTATTTCTACAAACCCATTTGAGTCTAAAAATAACTACTTCATTTCTAATTTTGAAATACATTGCACACAGAAAGATGGCAAAGCACCAACATAACATATAATTCGTAGAATGGGAAATGGCAAATTCCAACAACTGATAAAAAAAACATTCCTATTCTTTCTTTTCCCTTTATCTTTCCAAAATTCCTATAATCACCAAAGTCCTTTCGATGCCAGTTAAAGAAACAGTTTTTCTCAAACTCTGCCAAAACAATGCTTGATGACCTACCAAATTAACGAGAACTCACAAGAAAAGGAGGGGTCTTTTCGGGAACACACCGGAAGAATGCTTACAAGAAGAAGAAAAAAATGGCCACTTCCCTCACGGAAACTCGCAATTAAGTTATTTTCCTCCCATGAATTTGCGACACGTTTTTCTCCTATCATTTTTCCGAACCCATTCATAACGGGGTGTCATACGCCAGTTTAATAAAAGATGATTTAATGGGAGAAGGATGGTAGTTATTCTCCCAGACTAATAATGTCCTGGATCCTTTCTCTTTTTTTGTCCTTTGTCCTTGCTTGTCTTTTGCTTGGTCTAAACTGTGGGGAGGGTTGGTGTTATCTCTTTTTCTAGGAAGATAAGTAAAGGCTTTGTTTTTTATGCGATTGTCAGGTTTATTTAGTAATAATTCTGGCGTGGTATGGAAGACAGCTCGGGAAAAATGACAGGTTGTGATTATCCAGGGTGCGTTGTCGTTTATTTTTGATTTAATATGTGCGTTGAATTTAATAAAACCTGGTTGTAAATCGCAGTTTTATTGGCTTTTACATGCGGTAAGATTATGTATGTATTATGCATGCATTATTTACAACTTTTATTGGCTTTTACAGTTTTATTGGCTCTTGTTATGTTTTCCAAGCATGGTATCAAATCAACATAAATACAAATGATGTATCTGTGTAGATTTGTGAAAAACAAATAGTAATTTGTTTGCTTTTTATTAAAAAGCTTTTATGGGGATTACTTTTAAAAATCAACTATTAGATTTGTATTTAGTAGTTTTTGCATAATAAGCAAGAAAACTTGGGAAAAGGACAGTTTGGTTTATTTATGACATATTGTTTATCTTTAAATTTGTTTTTCAAAGGAAGGAATCAACTCAACATGAATGCAAAATGATGTATTTGTATAGATTTGTAAAAAAATGGTATTTTATTTACTTTATATTAAAAATAAATTTATGGGGTTCCTTTTAAAAATCATCTATTAGATTTGTATTTAATTATTTTTTGCATGTTGGGCAAGACCGCTAGAATCAAATCAAATGATACCAAATCCACATGAAAAGAAAAGATGTGTCTGTATAGATTTGTAAAAAAAAAAAAAAAAAAAAAAAAAAAAAATGCTAAGCTAAAAATTTATTTAGTTCATTTATTTGCTTTATTACAAATATTTGTTTGCGTAAAGTATTCCATCTGTTAGCTTTGTATTCAGTAATTTTTGCATAGTAGAGAAGACAGTTAGAAAAAAATGGCAATTTGGTTTATTTATGACAAATCGTTTATTTTTAAATTTAACTAAAATATGGTATCAAATCAATATGAATAGAAATGGTGTATCTGTATAGATTTGCAAAAAAACAACTACTTCGTTTCTAATTTCGAAATACGTTAAATAATTATCAACCAAAAGTACACAGAAAGATGGCAAAGCACCAACATAACATATAATTCGTAGAATGGGAAATGGAAATTCCGAAAACGGATAAAAAAAAAAATTCCCATTCCTTTTATCTTTCAAAATTCCTATAATTACCGAAGTCGTTTCAATGCCAGTTAAAGAAACATTTTTCTTCAAACCCTGCCAAAACAATTCTTGATGACCTAACAAATTAACGAGAACCCACAAGAAAAGGGGTCTTTTCGGCAACACACCGGAAGAATGCTTACAAGAAGAAAGAAAAAATGGCGACTTCCTCACGGAAACCTCGCAATTAAGTTATTTTCCTCCTATGAATTTGCGACACGTTTTTCCTATCATTTTCCGAACCCATTCATAACGGGGTGTCATACGCCAGTTTAATAAAGATGATTTAATGGGAGAAGGATGGTAAGTTATTCTCCGACTAATAATGTCCTGGAATCCTTTCTCTTTTTTGTCCTTTTGTCCTTGCTTGTCTTTTGCTTGACCTAAACTGTGGGGAGGGTTGGTGTTATCTCTTTTCTAGGAAGATAAGTAAAGGCTTTGTTTTTTATGCGACTGTCAGGTTTATTCAGTAATAATTCTAGCGTGGTATGGAAGGCAGCTCGGGATAAATGGCAGGTTGTGATTACCCAGGTTGCGCTGTCGTTTATTTTCGGATTTAATATATGCGTTGAATTTAATAAAACCTGGTTGTAAATCACAGTTTTATTGGATTTACTATATTATGTTCATAGAATGGTATCAAATCAACATAAACACAAAATGATGTATCTTTATAGATTCGTAAAAAAAAACAAATTGTAATTTGTTTGCTTTATATTAAAAAAATATTTGTGGTGGTTCCTTTTAAAAATCATCTATTAGATTTGAATTTAGTAATTTGTTCATTGCAGGAAAAGACAGCTAGGGAAAATGGCAGTTTGGTTTATTTATGGCATATCGTTTATTTTTAAATTTAATTTTAAAAATGGTATCAAATCAACATTAATACGGAATGATGTGTCTATATGAATTCCTATAAAAATAAAAATAATTGATTTAGTTCATTTATTTGTTTTATGCAAAAGTATTTGATAAAAAGCTTATTAAATATTTGTTAGCTATTTTTTCAACAAAAACATTGAGATTCAAAGAAATAAAACAATCCAAGAACAATATTTAACAATACTTTTTTTTACTTTTCGCATCGATATATACGCAATAAAAATGTTGAATGTTAAAAAAAAAAAAAAATTGTGATTTTTAAATATTTTCCTTCGATATCAAGTTTTAGGCAGATGTTTTGAACAGTTTAGATAGATGTTTTTTGTTTTTTTTATTATTTATTTTTAACTCTTCTTCAATTCTATTTTATTGAAGATTTAATTTTTTTTTAAATGTTTCTCGTGCGAATCATAATCTTAAAAATAAAAATATTGAGAAAGTATATAAAATAAGGGCATTTAACGTTAATAATTTTTATTTATTATCATTTAAATTATTCAATTTCTCCTTTACGTCAAAATATTTGCAATAAAAGTATCCTTTTTACAAAATGGCAACGTACAAATGTATTTAAGAGAACCTAACTATCTAAGACTCAGCTACTTACATAAAATTAGGTATTTTAAAATTTTAAAAATTGATGAATGAAATGTGATAAAAAATAATACAAATAAAAGATATATTTTTTAAACAGTAACATCAAAGAAGAAAATCGATATGATGGTTAATTAATTCACTGAGAGAATACTATTTTATTTTGCTTATAAACAATACGGAAACAAGGAAAATCTCATTTCTGTATGTAACATGAGTACACGAAACATATAAGAATCTGCAAATATCGTTTTTTAAAAAAGTTATCAAGTTTAAAAATTTGTTTTCTTTTTAGAAAATCATAATCAGGCATGCCAAACTGTTTTGGAAGTTTCTTTTAAGTGCATTTGAAATGAATAAATAAGCATAAAATTAAAACCTTCCTTTCGATTTATTAAATTTTCAAAATTATAATAATAATAAAACATGCAATTATTTAGTTACATTGTTTCTTTTAAACATTTTCCTCTTAAAATGGCGCCATTTTTAATGTTATTATGCGTAATTATTCTAATAAATTTTTATTTAAAATTCGAAATTTTAATTTTTCACAATAATTGAATGCAAGAATTATCAATCGAAATACTAAACTTTAATCGTCAATATTTATTTATTAATTTTTTTGCATAGTAATTTCGGTTTTGGAATGCAATTTAAATTAATAATTTTTTTATGAATTTATGTTTAATTATAATTAATTTTTTTATGAATTTATGTTTAATTATAATTAATTTTTTTATAAGTTAATGTTTAAAATGTTTTAATGTTTGAGTTTAATGTTTAGTTTAGTTTTAATGTAATGTTTTAATGTTTGTGTTTACTGTTGTTTTTCTTCTGACAGAATCACAATCATGAATATTAAACTTCTAAACTGTTTTGAAGTTTCTTTTAAGCGCATTTTAAATGAAATAAAAAACTTAAAATCTAAACTTTTTCTTTTTCAGCTTTATTAAGCTTTAAAAAAATTAAATAAATAAATAAAATATGTGACTATTTAACTACGTTTATCTTTTAAACATTTCCCTTTTAAAATGGCGCAATTTTTAATGTCATTTTTTATGCGTAATTATTCTAATGATTTTTTATTTAAAATTTAAAATTTTTTTCATCACAAGAAATGAATGCAAAAATTTTCAATCGAAATAAAAATTTAATCATAAATATTTTTAATAATCTTTTTTGCATAAAAATTTCTTTTTCAATTCTTTTAAATTAATAATTTTTTTTTAATTATTAAATTCTATTTAAATTAATAATTTTTTTAATTTAAAAGAATAGACTTCAAATGAAATTGAATTCAAAATTATCTTTATTTTTTAACGCAATAACGTTTTATTTGATTAATTAAATTTATTATTATTCTCAAATGTATTTCTTCCCACTAACGTCTAACTAAAAATATAATAAGGAGAATAATTTTAATTTCAAATTCCTCGCGTGAGAATTGATCTCATACTCTTCTCATTTCTTTTCTTACATCACCCTACTCAGTCGCCCCCTTTTTCTAATGATACTCGTTTCATAACATCATTGGATGTAATTAACTTCCTCTAGAAATTAAGAACGTAATTAACAGGTGAGGACGAGCAGCTTCCCAGATAGAGAGGGGTAAATGCACATTTTTTTTTTTTATTTATTTATTAATTCCTTATAATCAAATTAACCTCTTCTGAAACGAGGCATAATTAAACACCAGGATGACTACCAGGGCACCTACTACAACTGCGAGTCATAAATTTAACAGCAGCGAATGAATATTATTTATACACCTGATTAATTTTTACTCATTTTTATTGCACTTTTCTTTGGGGGGCAAATTTTTCTGTTGTTGTTGTTGTTTTTAGATAAGGCAACTTCACGGATATTGGGTTGCTTTATGTTTATATATATATTTTTTATGAATGTTCGCATGTGCTTTATTATTTCCCTGTCATTCTGTTGCATTAAATTAGATTTGTTTGGCCATGTCTGGTTCGGTATATACTACATTGCTTTTATTACCGGAAACTGTGGGGTTGTAAACCTTAAAACAAAGGTTTAATGGGTTGTGGTGAATCACATCGTTCTTTGTAAAAAGCCGGCTCTTGTAATTTAGAAACGGAAAAGAGAAAGTGGATAAGAATTTTCTTTTATAGTTGGTTATACTATAAGGTCGCGTGGTAGCCCTTTAACGTGTTTTGAATATTTCTTATTTCTAATAAATATTTCACGCATAAAGTGCCTCACTTAAATTATGTCCCATATCCGTCTTTTATGGTGCTTTTTTAGTGCTTTAACTGAAAAAAAGGATTTTGAATGAGGTATTAATTTTAATCTTTATTATTATTTTTTTTTGTAGTTGTTGGTTGTCTAGAGACATTTACACGCTTTATTTTTTCAAATACAGCTATTAAATTTTGGGTGATTGCTTATCGTATGGGTTTTATTGTATGAAACAATTTGAATTTTTTTTTTTATTGCCTTTTGTTTATAAGTGCATGTAAACATTTTTGTTCAGTGTCATAAAATCACGAGATTGCAATCAATAAATTGAAAATAAGAACCTATCTAGTTGAAATTATTGCTAAATAAAATAAAAAAAAAAATTTTTAATTTTTGTATTGGAAAAAAATTAAAAGAATTTATTTTTAAAATTAACCAAAAAATTTAACTCTGCAATTTATTAAAGTCTTAACTTTCTTTTTAACACAGTTATATGTAAGCTGTTTAAAATAACATGTTTAGTCTCGTCCTATTAATATATCCTATTATTATATTTTTAGGAAAAATAAAAAATGTAGAATATATATATATATATATATTAAACGCAATTCGAAATGTTTATATTGTCTTAAGACTTCGAAGTGAATGATGTTAATGATGATGTTAAACTTCTTAGTGACTGTGTTAATGATGTTAAACTTGTAAGTGACGATGTTAATGATGATGTTTGACTCGTTTTTATTGCACTTTTCTTGGAGGGCAAATTTTTCTGTTGTTGTTATTATTAGATAAGTCAACTTCACGGATATTGGATTGCTTTATATTTTTTATTAATGCTTGCATGTGCTTTATTATTTCGCTGTCATTCTGTTGCATTAATTTTTGTTTGGCCATGTCTGGTTCGGTATACTACATTGCTTTTATTACCGGAAACTGTAAGGGTTGTAAACCTTAAAACAAAGGTTTAATGGGTTGTGGTGAATCACATCGTTCTTTGTAAAAAGCCGGCTCTTGTAATTTAGAAACGGAAAAGAGAGAATGGATGGGTTTTCTTTTATAGTTGGTTATACTATAAGGTCGCGTGGTAGTTCTTTAACGTGTTTTGAATATTTCTTATTTCTAATAAATATTTCACGCATAAAGTACTCACTTAAATTATGCCCCATATCCGTCTTTTTATGGTGCTTTTTTAGTGCTTTAACTGAAAAAAAAAATAATGAGGTATTAATTTTAATCTTAATTTTTTTTTTTTTTCATGGTTATCTAGGAGGCATTTACTACATGCTTTATTTTTCAAATGCGGCTATTAAATTTTGAGGGTGATTACTTATCTTATGGGTTTTATTGTATGAAACAATTTGCAATTTTTTGATTGCCTTTTGTTTATAAGTGCTTATAAACGTTTTTGTTCAGTGCCATAAAATCACGAAATGGCAATCAATAAAATGAAAATAATGGCTCATATGGTTGAAATTATTGCTAAATAAAAAAACTTTTTTTTTAATTTTTGTAGTAGGAAAAAATAAAAGGAAATTATTTTTTTGTTAACATTAAAAATTTATTTAAGTATTATATTTTTAATTCTAACTTTTCTTTTAACACAGTTATATTTAAGCTATTTAAAATAACATGTTTTGACGCATCTTATTAATATATCCTATTATTATATTGTTAAGAAAAATATAAAAAAAAATGTAGAAAATACTGTTGTTTAAAACACAATTCGAAATGTTTACATTATGTGTTTTAAAACTTCTAAGTAACGGTGTTAATGAGGATGTCAAGCTTCTAAGTGGTGGTGTTAATTATGATGTTAAAGTAATGGTGCTAAAGATATTAGACTTCTAAATGAAGAGGTGTTAATGACGATGATAAATTTCTAAGTGACGGTGTTATTGATGACAAACTTCTAAGTGAGGGTAGGGTGTTAATGATGACGCTAAACTTCTAAGTAATGCGCACATTTAGAAAAATTCACACAAAACTTTAATGAAACTTTAAAAAAACACACTTTTCAAAGTTTTTTTTTTTTTAATTTAAAAACTTTGAAAAGTTCAGCACAAAACTTAAATTGACGCTAAACTTTTCAAAGTTTTAAAATTCTTTAATATTTTTATCTTTATTCTATTATAAAATCGTTTCTATTATAAATTCCATCGTTTTAAATGGAACATATTGCAAATTAAACTTTACCGTGTCGGAAATTTTTGATTTATATTTATATAGCATTATAATGTCTCTTTTTGAAATGAAATTTTATCCTTTAAAATAAAATCTGAAATCTTTCTGTTAAAAAAAATACCATTTTGGTATTATTTTCTGCAAGCATTACTATTAATTTATAATGTTTTTTTTTTATTTTATTACATGTGCAGATGGAAATTTTAAATAATATTCAAATCGATATTCGCGAACTCCTTATTTAGTTTACATTAAAGTAAGTTTACTTATTTACTTTGCATTCCTTGTTTATTTTACATTTACTTGTTTACTTTACATTGCAATCCATTTGAAATATCGAATTAATGAAAATACATACTTTTAAATGTAAATAAATTTATCATAAATATACTTTTAAATGTAAATAAATTTATCATAAATATATCAATCCGAATTTTTACATAGCACATAAAGTAAACAAATTACAAATAAAATAAACGCAATACGACATTAAATAATGATTCTCATTGTATTTAATGAAAACTACCCAATCCAATATTCGTAAATCACTATTCATTTCTATGATTTACTATCATGATGAGCACAGGTTGAGAAAAATCCGAACTGATAATGACAAATCTATGCACCAGGGGAAGAATTTAAAAACGTCCTTTGGGCACATCCATTCTGAAGAGAAGGCACCCAATCTTTTCCTCATCATCCCTTCCGTTCTGCCATCAATTAGTGTGGGGAGGCGTAAAACGAGAAGTCCACGTTTCTGCGAGGTGATTGAGCGCGGGGTCAAACCCCGGCTATCTACCCTCTCATTTGGAGGCGATTTTAATGAACTCCGGAGGGACTCACCTAATGAAAGACTCACCTATCGATTAGTTCCTCTGTTGAATTCGCATTGTGCGGAACTTTAATGAAATTTTGAACCACGCAGATGGGGCAGTTGAAACTCGTTGGACATTTTCTCCGTTTGAACTAGGAACAGTAGTAAATTAGTTTTTTAAACTAATTTTTTGTGAATGGTTTAAAAAAATTCATTATTCAACTGAATCAGTTTTTTAACGGAATTTTCGGAATAACTTTTATTCTCGTCATTTTCCTTTGTTGGAATAGAATTTTTCCAGATTCAGCGTTATCCAAGATGCTGAATCTGGAATCTTCCATGCTATTTTTTTCTCCGTTTCACTTAACCCATGAAATGGAGAAAAATGGGATGGAAGATTTTCAAAAATAACCGCCACGTATTTCAATGCTATATCAGACGAAAAACAAGGAAACCCCAACCCAAATCAGAGCATAGTATAGGATGGGTTCAGATTCGAACGTGGCGTTTGTTACAGTCACTGCTGTACATGTAGAATAGCTCCATTGTAGCCCATGCATGACCTAAAAGGCGACTAAAATAGTTAACCAAAGCCTGGGGATATAACTAAGTGGGGTAAAGTCAGATTTCTCCCTTTGGGTGCCCTATGTATTTGTGCCTCGAGATCAAGGACAAAAAGAAGCTGCATTTTTTATCCTTTATCATGACCACAGATTCATGGACTTATCTCGATGTTGCAGTTGATGAAGAGGATAAAAACAATATTGCTTTTCAGAAATAAAAGAATTGATGGCGATTGTGACAGCGTATCTAAAGTTTTTGCGGGGTTTTATCCCTTGCGACTTATAAATTTGGCATAGTTGTCCCTAAAAGTCCACCCAAAAGGCAATGTCCTTCCATCTTCACCCGTCGGTGGGTTGTCCGTGGCATACATAAGTCTCACAAAAAAATAGTAAATAAAATAAAATACAATAATATGATCCCAAGTGACCTTAATACTTAGCATCAGTGGGAATCGCACTTTCGCATTCTAGCACTATAGCTAGCTTCACCATGATTGGGCAATTATCTATAGTAATTTTCGTAGATTTGGTTTATTTTTTTAAAGCTAATTATAGAATTTGGTTTCATGTTTAGTTATTACTTTCATTATGATACAAATGGCAGATAATACAAATAAATTAACTTATTTTTTGAAAAATAGCATTTGCTAAATTGTCAATTAATCCACAAAATATTCAAATCAAATGAATCAAATTTTAATGTCATTCAACGAATACGACTTTGGTTGTCAACTTATTTCTTACGCGTTTCTTGCGTTTCAGGAACTTTTTATGGGCGAATGCCCTATATTTATGTATCATATTAGAGAAATTTTTTTTTCTTCCGCGATTAACCAATTGTCGATGGCACAATATGTCAAAACTCACATATCAATGACTGAAACAAGAATCTAAAAGGAGCTCCTTCCGTACTACTCAATTATTTGGCTTCTTGTATAAGTGAATGCATCAACTCATTTCGGTATCATCCCTTTTATTCCGCAATAAATTAATTTAGGCAACGAGAAGTCTACTTGTCTGTGATGTGATTGAGTGTAGAGATCACACTCCGGCTATGCACCCTCCTTCGGACGCGATTTTAATGAACTTCCTGGGGATTCGTATAGTGAAAGGTTCGCCTATCGATTATTTGCTGCCTGTCTCTACTATTATTTTTTTCTCTGTCTAGTTTATGTTGTATGGACCTGAATGGAATTTTGAATGAGGCCAAGTATGGCACTGGACTTTTTTCTGCATTTATTTTCTGAAGCCGTATAATGGTTATTTAATTTTTTCCATCAGTGTGATAAACACATGTAAAAAGGCAAAGACTTAAGGTAAAAGCCTCAAATGTGCATCGAGGAAATATTTAGAAACTTACGGTTAAATGCCCCAAATGTGCACGAGGAAATATTTAAGACTTACGGTAAAATGCCCCAAATGTGCCCCCCAGGAAATATTTAAAGACTTAAAGTAACTTGATCTGAAAATAATATAGTTTTAAGTAATCCTTCATTTCTCAATGATACTCAAACTAGATGTTCCATTTTATTAAAATTGACAAAAAATAATGACACTCATTGACTAACTGACAGAAATTTATTTTATTTCAAATAAAAATTATTAATGTGTTAAAAAATGACTATTTTTTACTTATAAAAGCAATTTCACCACTAAAATAAAGAATTCAATAACAAAGTTGGTGAAAGAAAATAAATTTAATTTTTTTTTATTGTTTCTGAATATACCAACATAGTCCATTCATGCATGAGTATGCAACATATAATTCGCTTAAAAAACTGCACTTCATCCTCAGAGCGTATAAGGAATGGAATTCTACATTAATAGTTTCGTATAGTGCTTGCTATCGGACTCATTTGAAGAAGAAGAAGAGCAGCAAAAAAGGGGGGGAGGAAGAGTTCTCATGTTCCGCTGGCGATGACAGCGCCAAGAATAAATCATCTCCTCCACAGATGAAAATAGGCGAGTATCTCGCCAGAATAAATGCCCTCGCGTCCCAGAGAAGCAATTAGGATTCCATCTGTGGGGCTGTCAGGGTGGGTCAAGATGGGCTGCAATTGTCCTGAGATCACTCGTGTCCATTAATTACACTTGCTCCCGTTGGCAACATGTAGGAAAAGGGATGGCTTTGCTTTTCCATTTTGGAGAAAGTGCTTCTGACCATTTGGCTGCCATGTGAATTCGCCAATATATTACATTTTTTTTTTTATTCTGTACTTAAGTTAAAAATGGGTAAATTCAATCTGCCTTTAAGTTTATATGTCTTAAGCTAATTCCTAATTCTGACTTTTCGTTTATTTGAGCTGAAATATAAATGGCAACGTGCAATCTAAGGAAATTATAACTTTTAAATATTTTCGTTTCTAGAATGTCTATGTTTGAATCTCTAGTCTCCACTGAAGATAGAGATTCCCAATATCTATAAGGAAGGGAACTATGACTATATAAGGAATGGAATTACTTTCATTTCTCTCTTATTCACTGAAAATATAAAAGATTTCAATATCTATTGTTTCAATCACTTTTAAATAGTAATTTTTTTTTTTCATTAAATATAATTGAGTACACAGAAAACTCACTGAACTCAGTGACAGAAAAATATAAAACTTGTGATTAAAAACATATTTGCTTCATTGTAATATGTTTATGAAAAATCATCATCATAGACGACAGCACGAAAGCCCAGCACGAATAGCACGACAGCCCAGAGTGGGCCAAGGCTTTCCTTTGAAGAAATTTCCATGCATTCTTCTAGGTCACAATAGTACTCCAATTCTTAACCTTTAGTACAGAACCAACGCAACATGGGTCGTCCTTTGCCCTTGTGGTTTTGCCAAAACGAGCTTTTTTACAGGATTTAGATCGTTCATTCTAAATACATGAGCAGCCAGTTTAATCTACTGATCTTAATAAATTTTATAACATCTGGTCCTTTATAGCATTTATAAATTTCTACATTGTACCGTCTTCTCTAACAACCGCTTTCCCTAACATCTCCAGGAATAGCTCTTAAAATCTTTCTATCAAATATGTTCAAATGAACATCAGATCTTGCTTAAGTCCAAATTACAGAACCATAGACCAAAATAGGTCTAATAAAGGTTTTATATAACAAGAATTTAGTTTTTTGTGTATGGAAAATACTCATCATAAAAATTAAATTGAAATGATGATTTAAGGGTTGTATTGTTGTAGTTATTTCTATGGTCAGGTAAATTTTAAAATTTATTTATCTTTAATTTATTCAATTCGCATATATATTTGATGTAATACATAACATCAGATTAAAAGCAATACTACATTTTTTTTTTTTTTTTTTTTTTTTTTGAAGAAACAAATCAAGTTTATAATTTAAAAAATTAATATTCAGCAAAAGATTTAGCTATAAATAGTTAATTAAAATTTAATTTTTTTTTAAATGGATCATAGCAATTCATTTAAAATCGGGATTTACTGTATGTTTTTGTCAAAAAAATATTGAAAAATGTATGCAAATTAAATAATTTTAATACATCATAATTCTGGAAAAAAATATTCAGCTTTTCATTTTTTTTTTCATTCATTATATTCTTTAAAATACAGTGATCCAGTATGATGCACGGATAAATCATTGCAGAAGACTTGCTATAAGTCTTTCAAAACTTGATGAATCTCAGTCATTACCAACCACAAGCACAACACTCTGGAACTAGAATAAGTTCATCGAAACTTTATACATTGCTTATAAAGACCCACCTCTACCGTATCTCTGATGGATCGGAAGTCAACAAATAACCGCAGACGCCTCTGTGCCTTAGCTGCAGGATTAACGGGCGGTCTTTCCACAGATCACTTAATGAAGAATCGGCCATCGATTACCTAGAGAAACAACGGGCAGAGCGCACCAGTTCATTAATAAAGCCCTCTCCGTGCCAAAAGGGTTGGGCTTCCACCAGTTTCGTCTTTTTGTGATGTCGAGCCCTTGCACATGACGTTTGACAGATTGCCCGTGCAAAGCCACAGTTGGGGTGTGTTTTGGGGACGGGGTGGTGTGGGCGAGAAATCTGTTCGAGGTGGGGTGTAAATCTCTCTTGAATGTAAACAAATGGATGGCTAATGAAGGGACGAGCACGGTGGATCGATAAAAAGTTGCAGAATCAATTTCAGATGGCTAAGTTTTAGGGGGATTGGGACGACAAAACAATTTTGCAGGTGGTTTTGAAAGTGGCCTAAATCAGGAACCCAAAATTTACGTATTTACGTTATGTTGCGTTTGTTTTCATAACTATATATCCTTTTTTATGCTAGAATAAACACGATTAACTGCCTAATGGATTTTTTTCAAAAAATACCGTTCTATTTCAGGACAGTTTTTTAAAACTAAAAATCGATAGTATGCATTGTTAAAATTATGATCAATAAGTTTTTATTATATATATATATATATTTATTATTATTATTATATTTATTTATTTATTATTATTATTATTATATTTATTTATTATTGTTATTATTATTTTATGATTTAAATTCAACTATAAATTTTGTTACTCGGATTGAGATCGGGTTTCGATCAGAATCAGAATTAAAATTCTCTGTATCGCAGAACTTACGAAATCATGATACAATGCATTGTTGTTGTTATCACTGGATGCACTTGTACTCATTTAAAAAAAAATAAATGCAAACGATAATAAATAAGTAACTTAAAAATCAATCTTTTCGTGAGGTTATTGAGTCAAATGTCCGTAAAGCAACATGATATTACGATTGAACTCGTGTTTGCCTTAGTATAATATCTTAGAACTCTTGTTTCCCTTAGCCAAAATACTGATTTTTAGTCCAAAATTAAAAATTAATTTTCGCACGACTTAATTCAGTGATGTCATGAAAAGACATTAATATGAAATACGATATATATTAGGGATAACCCTTTAAAGGTTAACATATAAACTAAAAAAGTCCGTGGATTAGGTTCAAGGAAGACCTAAAAAGTTATTGGATGATGTCCTTTGAGACGTTATCTCTAATTTGCTGAGCCAGAATTTTTATAGTGTGAAAACTTCTTTTGATACACTTTGGATCACATTGAATGTGCCTCATATCTGTAGTTTCAGTAAGGAATGACTTTTTGATCGAGTGTCCGCCATATGAAAACAGCATTGCAATTTTTTTTTTTATTTCCAATGACAAGTTTACAGGACAACAGATAACAAAATAAATACAAATAACAATATAGAAACAAATGTCATCAGTTAATCCATCCACATAAGTCTAGCAAAGTCTTACTGTCTTACTGAAAACTCTGTCTGTTAAAGTCGTACTATAAAGTCTTAATCTTCCACTTGTTCTGTCTGTTGTTAAAGTCTGGTTATGTTCTGGTTTAAATCCCAACGCTTCTATAAAGAAACAGGAGGCAGTGCAGAACAGGAAGCAAGGTGAGACATATCCATCTCTTCCTGGTTATCACACAGGGTCACGAGTCGGTTGATCTTGTGAAGATGCTTGCGGAGACAATCGTGACCACAGAAAAGCCGTAACAACGCCACCGATTTTTCTCCAGGCCATACAGGGATATCATGAATAGGATTGTACCAAGGCTTGTGACTGTTTTTCGTGCAATATCCTCAAGGAAGGAGCACATAAGGGTCTCTTTAATTATAGCTTTAACAACAATAGGCCAACTCCTGTTATTTAGCTGTAAGACAGAGGAGGTCCCCTTTTTTGCTAGGAAACCAGCGGCTTCGTTTCCCTCTATCGAAGTGGGCCGGGATCCACTACAGGACGACTGTTTTATTTTGATCACAACATTACCATAATCTGAAACAATTGTTGCGATTATTTGATCATTAAGTCGGTCAAATTGTATCCTCTAAATATCTCGATATTGAAATATATGGCTTACGCCACTTTCGTAATCACCTGAATAATTAAGGATTGAAGGATTTTTCCAGTTACAAGTGTTTTGCCATTGTAGTACTTATTAAAGTATTTAAAGCTATTGTCATGGTATTGTTTGTGGAGAACTGATCGAAATGTCAATAAAAGATGCACAGTTGAGTCATTGTTCCGAATAATTAATGGACTGGGAAAATTGTACTTTCCTGTTTTCGATGAATTTCCGTTTGCTTTGTAAAGAAGATGAATTAGGTTTTTAGTAATTTTTGCTTATTATTCCTAGATAGAAACTTTTGTACTTGATGTTACGTTATGATAACTAAAAAAACCATTTTATTTTAAATGTTATGTCTTTAATGGATTATGTTAATTTAAAAAAAATGTTGTGACAGTTTCTTTTTTTTCGTTTGAAATATCTTTTTTTTTTTTTTTTTTTTTTTCTGAATTAATTAAGCAGTATTTTAATTGAAAAAAATGTATTAAGTAAAAAGTGAAAATTTATGATTTTATATCATAAAACTTCTATGCCGATTCAATATATTTAAATTGTATGCATTATTAATTATCTATTCATAATATACTATTCTTTTTTTTGATATTTTAAAAAAATGTTGTTTTTTTGTGTGTGCATTAAAATTTTTATCTCAGGTGTTAAAATTTTTAATTAATAACGATTACGCATAGCCATGTTTCCTCTTACAAACTGGACCAAGTGGCCAGCGCTTTGACCTTTGGTATCACGGGCTTCAGGCTCGAATCCTGGCCTGTGGTATGGATGTTTGTTAGTGGTTTGGAATCCACTTTAAACTGTAACTCTCGTTCTGTTTAGCCCTCGGGTACACAAACTGACCGTAGAGCGACAAACTAAACCTACACACTGGCAATAATGCCCTTCTATGGTGTTCAGGAAAAATAGTCTATTGGCTCACAGATTCTCACCTGGAGAGGAAGTATATGTCGCGCAATCCTGAGCGTAGCCGAGTTTCGTTTTTTTCGGCTAAGTGGAATCCTTCCATGAAGCTATACTTGTATGTCTTTTACTTTAAATGTGTTAAATATTGTATGTGTGTGGTGTTTGTGCGTGTGTAAATAAAACTGTTCTGAAATCTGTGCCTTCATTTATTTTTATAATTATAATGTTAATGTCGGATAATGAAAGTTTTAAAAATACTATATTGCAAAAACAGTAATGTTTCTTTCGTTTTCAGACTTTTTCATCCATTCCAATACTTAAATATGAAGATAGTTATATTTTTTAATCACTTTAACAGTTGTTTTTTTTTTTTTTTTTTAATATATTAATCCTTTCTATGAAGGTAAAAAAAAAAAAAAAAAGGTACTTTGAAGAAAAATATTTAACTGTGTAATTTTTAAAATCTTTATAATTAAACCTTTTCAATCTTGCAAAAAAATTATTTGATTTGATTTTAAAAATTAAACGTCTCCTCTTGATCATGAATTGAATAAAACTGTTAATGTCTTAAGAATAATTTAATCTCTTGAAAATGGTGGCTGCCATTTTATATTTGTTTTGTTATTCGCTTTAATTTAATTACATTAAATTTTTTTCTTTTCTCATTAATTAGCTCTTATTTTCAAATCATCTTTTTTTGTCTTAAGTTCTTTACTAATTTTAATTTTATTTATTATCTAGGTTTATCTTCATTACCTTTATTTATTTATATCACTTATAAATTATAATAAAATGATCATTTAACTTATTTAAATGAATTATTATTAAACTTTATTTAAATTAAATTATTATTATTTAATTAAACAGTTAAACTTTATTTTTAACTTTTTATATACCGTTATTTTAACTTCATTTATTTTATATTACTGTAGTTCAAAGATGCATGTTAAAAAGCATGTTTTTCAAGAAATTATAAAATGTAGAAATATTTCTGAATAAATACATAATTGCTCATCCCATATAACTACTAAGTTTCCTTTTTTTTAATATATTAGAGACCTCCATTTATTATACCATGACGAATTAGGATATTATTGCTTTTCGGGGGAGAGAATGATTCAGGTATATCAGTTCGGCACCTGTATGTCTTACGACAAAGAGCAAAAACTCACTCCCTGCAGCCTTAGTGTTGAAGCAAGACGCTCATATACTCTATCCCAATCGCCATCTAGTCTTCTCTCTTCTGAACTGCACCACCAGCAGATTTGAATTTGTTCCTCTTCTATGTAAACAACTTTTTTTTTTTTTGTTTGCCGCTCAACGGTCATTTTTTTTTTTTTTTTTTGCACACTTTATGCTAATTAGACTGGGACCTACAGTTTAACGTGGATTCCGAACCATTAACAACCATCCATGCCACCTCCAGAATTCGAACCTGAAGCCTGTGATATCAATGGTCATACTTTTTAAAAAATAACCCGTCTATTCTTGATTTGGTTTGTCGCTCTACGGTAATTTTTTTTTGCACACTTTAGGCTAATTAGACTGGTACCTACAGTTTAACATGGATTCGAACCATTAACAAACATCCATGCTACCGACAGGGATTCGTACCTGAAGCCTGTGATACCAATGGCATACCTTCGTGAAATAACATTCTCAATTTGGATTTGGTTAGTCGCTCTATGGTCCTTTTTGTGCGCAATTTAGGATAATTAGTACGGACCTACAGTTTAATGGATTCCGATCCACTCACAAACATCCATGCCACCGCCAGGATTCGAACCTGAAGCATGGGATAACAATGGCAATACTTTTTTGAAAGAAGTCTATTCTTAATTTGGATTTGTTTTATTTCTCTATGATCATTTTATGCACATTTTAGGCACCAATTAGACCGTAACCATCAGGCCGCCGTCTACTATACAACTTAAACAACAAATGACATTGTGCATTATTAATGAATGACATATACGATAATTAAACAATTGCTACTCCTTCATGTCAGATGGCTTTAGATTTTTAACCGCTTTGATCATTCTTTGAAAGAAATTAGTTTATCTCATTTGGCAAATATTTGGACGACAAGTTCTCTGGTTCTGCGGGATTGTATTATTACTTTTGTGTCAAAGCACTTAGTCATTAGTGTTCATTTTAAAGCTCCTGCATTATGCATTCCCGCCGTTTATAAATGGATGCTTATAATTTGAACAAGCGCCACTGCTACATGCATTTCGCATTATTTATTCAAAACGGAATCGGTAATTTCCTGCACTTTATTTTAGGAATTATTTTTAAGGAACAGACGCGTTGACGTTACAAATGAAATCCGAGTCATTTAGTCATTTTCCATTTGGTGATATTGCTCGTAATTATCGAGGTAAACAAACTCGTTAATGTTGTCTCAATTAGCCATTTTAAGTATTTCTAAAAATAGCAGAATTTTGTAGCTAATCACTGAAATATTTCTAAATGGAACATCGTGTTTTTTTTTATTATAGTTTAAAAATATTCTTCACATTAGCATTGTAAGGTTGGTGAGATTTATTAGTATAATTTTATTGGTTATTATACACTAACTAAATTTCTTTATCGATAATTTTAAACCTTAATTATTAAACTCAATTAATTATTGTTATTTATTGTATTATTGTAATTAACATTTGAATTTTTATGTGTTTATAAATTGAGAAAATATAACTTGACAATGAAGAAAGAAAATGTATTTATGTTGCAAAATCCTCATCATCATCATCATTGGCTGAACAACCCCATGGTTGGCCAAGTCCGTCTGCTTACAAGCACATTTCGAAACAGGAGATGTTTTCTTTTACGGGTTACGGTTGTCAGCCTACGCCCAACGTTCTACAGTCATATCAGACCGGGACATACGGGTTTAAAATGGATTCCGAGCCATTACAAGCATTCATGGTACCACGGGGACTCAAACCGGAAACCTGTGGCATAGAACGCGCCAGACACTCGGCCATCAGGCCCCACAAAATGGAACTGAAATTGATAACAAAATTACTATAGCTTAATTTTCTTCTTCTCAAATGCTTTTTTCTTTTCTTCTTCTGCAAAGACTTTCTTCAAGTCTTCAGTGGCTCAGATTTAAATCCTCTATCGACATGCGTTGCAGTGACTGCTCTCAGAAACGAGAAGATTCGATGGCGATTGCGATAACGCGTCTCTAACCGATAGTCAGGCTATCTAATAGGATATTTCCGGGTTTTCCACCATATAACAATGTTGGCAATTAACCTTAAAAGTCGTACCAGGAGGCAATGTTCTGTCTCTTCGCCCATCGGTGGTTTGTTCACGGCATACATCAGCGGAACAGCAAACCGGGGTTTTTTTTTTAAACCTTCTTTATCTGAGTTATTAATTAGAACATCTTCCAAAATGTGACAGTAGGATTGGTGTGTAAATCAAACAAATTTTCGTAATTAGGTAGAATTTATTTGTAGTAAAAATTTGTTGTTGTGTCTAATCCTCAGTGTCCTACAGTGTGGGACGGACATTCCATGAGTAATCTACCATGGATTTAGGGAAAGGAGGCAGTTTTCTGTTGTAATGGACACCCGTAGGTAGAAGTCTGACTTGGCTCCATGCCACTGAAGAAAGTGCGCTGTGCATTCCGAGGGAACTGAGAGAGATCTACTCCGCATTTGCTTATCGTATGGAGAAAACCCAGAAAACTCCCACCAGGTAGTCCAACAATGACCTGGGGTTGGAGCCTGAATGACCGAGTGTCTGGCGCTATGTGCCACAGTTCCGGCGGTGTCATGGATGTTTGTAGTATTCACTTTAAGCCGTAGCACTCTGGATCCGGCCACAGTTCCGACGGGCCATGTATGTTCGTAGTAGTTCGAATCCACTTTAAGCCGTAGGTCCCGGAAGTCATTAGAGACCACAGAGCCCAGTCAAGCTATTCTCCCCACATAGTGTAGTAGTAATCCAACTAACTAGGCAAGATGCTGAACATCACAAACATAGAGTTTCCTCGTTTTTTTGAAACAATGTCTACAACAAAGCCGTAAGCGGATTCAAGCTTGGGGCTTTATTAATTAATGGGGCGTGGGCATTAAGTCACGAGTCGAGCAATAAAAAATAGGATAAAGTAGTTATAAAAATTTATGACAAAATCTGTAAATTTTTGTTAATTGTTGATGTTGAAACAATTTTTTATGCCTTCCTTTTGTGTGTTTGTGTGAGTAACTCACTACCGCATCGTTGCATTAATAAAAGAAATTTGACTTTATTTGAAAACAATTTCTCATGTTTTTTAACACAATGATCATATTTTAGAAAAACGAAAGCAAAAATAAAAACAACAGTTGAATTATTACTGTAAAACTTGAAGTATTGAAGTTTCTCTTACCATGAATAAATAAACTTAATTTACTTCGATAAAACTTCAAATTATGGAGTAAGATTTTTCATATTTTTGATCATTTTGCCAAAAGATACGAAAGAAATACGCATATCTAAATTTAATTACGTGTCCGTACACTGCAGCGATGAAAAATTACGGGAAAAAAATTGTTGCCCTTTAAATTAACCGTAATTAGTGTTTTTTTTACAAAAACAAAGACTAATTATTCATTTCTTTGTGGAAAAAAAAAGAGTTTGAATTTTCTTTTTTTAATCCCTTGTATCAAAAAGAAAAAAAGAAAAGGATACTCGATTCATTAATCTAATGCCACTTTGTTAATAAGCAACGACTACATCTAAAGATTTGAATCTCGCTTAGATCGCCATAATTGCGTAGAAAAAAAAAAAAAAAAATGATAATTTATTCATAAAAATTTTAGAGCTCTAAAATGACAAAAAAAAAAATGTTTTAACTAGATAATTTATTCATAAAAATTTTGCTACTCTAAGAGCAATTCTTTTTTTTTCTTAGGTTTGTAAAAAAAAATTTTCTTTGGACAGAACATGAATAGTTAATGTATTTCCACTTTATCGTCAATTAATTAAAAACTTCCATGTTTTAACTAGGAGTTAGAGTTAAAAAAATATATTGTTTAAAATATAAATTTTTATTTAAAACTCTGACAATCAGAACATTAGGATAGATTTTTTATGACTTTTTTTTTTATTATTATTACAAATCAGCATTGATTTGTATAAAGTTTACTAAATGAACATGAGTCGAAATTTCTATCATAATATTTTTTTTCATTACTAATATGGTTTGTGATCTCGTCTCATGGATGTTTGTAGTTTTCGGATTTAAAAATTCATCTGTTGGACGCAGGGCTGTCACAACCATAAAAAGGTCTTTTGCCTGTACTATTGATGATGAGGAGGAGGAGGAGGAATAGCTATTAAATCTATTATATTTAAGACTTAGTTATTAATAATGACTTTCTAAATAATTTATTTTTCAACTGGTTTTTTTTTTTTAATTTTATTACAATTAAATATTCACCGTAAAAATGTTTATAAAGTACATGTTGTGTTGTTTATTTGATCTTCAGCGCAAAACATTTAAAAAACAACATTTCAAAATATTTATTAAATATTAAAAATTAATAATTTAGTTGCAATATCCAATACAATCCAAGTTACAATATTTTTTAATTAATAAAATGTATATATATTCAGTTCTGTTATCCTGATATGATATATTATGACAGATTAAAAAAACAATAATAATTTTAAAAAACTTTAAGAGAAAAAAGATTATGTAGCGGAGAATAAATAATTATCTTAATGAAAAAGCGTCGCATACTTAAAATGCAATAATTTTAAATCTGAACTGCTCTTTGCGAAAAATCGATTAAATTTGCGAAACAGATACGACCCCATTAAATGCGGAAATAAAATGGCCATTTATCTTCATTACAGCACCGGCCATAATTTGTCTTGCTGAGAGAAAAATAACGCAATTGGAGCGACGTACTTATATATTTTGCAAACTGCTCTTTTGTCTCTCTTAAGAAAAGTGGTTTGTTCAATCCTATTATGTTTGTTTATTAAGAGAGATCGTTCCCATCGATTTAGGAACTCATTCTATTAACGTTCCGAAAAGGAACGTTTTTGAAAACATTCATAAAAGAAGAACTTGTACTTTTCCACTGATTATAAACCAATAAAACGTAAAGATCCAACTCTTCCAAATATATTTCCAATTTGGTCTTTTATCTTTTTTATCTTTATCTTTGTGGAAAAATTCCGCTTTCTTAAAACTCTGCAACGATTGGTAGTAGTAGCGGAAAACAATGTTTCTAGTTATAAGAAAGTATGGGGTTTTTTTTTTCGGGAAAGACGAAACTACAGATAGGGTACTTTACTTAACGAGAAGAAATTAAAGAAGACAAAAGATTTTTATGAAAAAAATAAAAAAAATAGAAAGAGAGAGAGAGAAAAAAAGAGTAATTCTATCTTTGGAAGATAAATACCGTGAAAGACGGGAATCAAATTGCTCTCTATAAATCAAAGAAAATGGGTCCAACTAATATTGATTCTTTGCTCAAGAAACAAGAGACAATTTCCAGGCGTTTAAGGAGAACTCTTGGAAATATAAATGAATTGCTTCCTTGTCTCCACTTGCTGTGCGGGGGACGTTGTTGCTGTTATCAGTGGTTTATGTCACACCCAGTTATGGGAGACATCCTTATGTCTAACATTGATTCTATGTGAAGAATTTTGCTGAAATCCATGTGGTTGTAAAGGAGGGGTTCTTAGACTTCTGGTAAAATCGATCTCTTTTGCTAGTAAGAAAAAGACCATGGATGACTTTCTCAAATATATAAAATTAATGAAAATAAATCAGTTGTGTTAAAAATAATAATAAAAATAGAGATGCAGTAATAATACATGTGCGGTTTTTTTCAGTAAGTAATAATAAATATATGATACATACTGAGGTACATTATGCTTCAAATTTCATTCTTAAAAATTTTGCCAATGCAACTGTTATTTATTAAGAATGAATGTTCATTTATTACGAATATCCTTAATCGTTATTTATTATGAATGAATTATTTATTATTAATTGCAAGTATTTCGTTCCCAGGAGAGAGGAAATGTATATTTTTGGCAAGTACATAAAAACAACGCAACACTTAATTTTGACTACAGATAAGTAGTGTTGTGGTAGTTATATTACAGTTATATTATAGTTATATTACACTCATGTCCATAAATTGCTGATAATTCAGAATCACACAGAAATTGAACCTACAATAAAATTTCACCTGTAGAATTATCACACATATCTTAAAGAAAATATGCAAATTACAGGAAACCACCAGATGGCGCGGATAGTACGTCACAATAACGAGAGTGTAAGAGAGGGGTATATAAGAATGGTGGCAAAGAAGTAAAATTGTTCACAAGCGCTTTAAAACCTTCAGTGCAATAACCGCATAGTTATGGCACAAAGGAAGCATTTGGATGATTTTTTACGCGGTAGAATTATCGGACGACTGGAATGTGGAGGTACCCAGCTGGAAGTATCCGAGGAACTTGAAATGCCCAGAGTGTCATCTCCAGGCTTTGGCAACGATTCCCAGATGATGGTAATGTGAGTAGATGTTACAGCACAGGTCGACCCTGAGTTACAACGCCGAATGAGGACCGGTATTTAGCAGTTACTGCCAAAAGAAACAGACGGAGCACAGCATCAGACCTGTCTCGTCAGCCTCTCAGCTACCAGTACAACAGTTTCAAGCAGACCGTACAGACGCTTAGGCACATTGGTTCATATGCTCGTAGGCTCGTCAGATGTGTTCCACTTACCGCAACTCACCGTCGTCTACGATTAACCTGGACTAGAGAGCATGCATTGTGGACACCGCAACAGTGGTCTTGTGGATGTTTTCCGACGAGTCCAGGTTTAGTTTGCAGTCTGATTCTCGCCGGACTTTCATATGGAGAGCGCCAGGTGTACCCGTTACCACCAAGAGAACACCATTGAACGACACCGTTACGGTGGTGCAGGATGGCTCGTTTGGGGAGGAATTATTTTGGTTCCAGAACTGACCTTGCATGTTCAGAGTGTAACGATGACAGTCCACATCTATCGGGATGTCATTCTGGAACAACATGTACGTTTGTTTCGGGGCGTCATGGGTGCTGAATTTCTAAAGTTTATGGATGACAACGCCCGTCCTCACCGTGCAAACATTGTAGACGAATGCCTTCAATTGAGGATATCACCCGTATGGATTGGCCAGCATACTCACCGACTTGAACTAATAGAGCATGTGTGATAGCTTGGCCGACGAATTGTTGCCTCGTCAACCCCTCCCACCTGTCACCTGAACTTCGAGGGCATTGCTTGATGAGTGGTGTAATATTCCCCCAAGATCAGATTGATAATTTGATACCAGCATGCCTAGGCGTTTTAAGGCCTGTATTGCACGTCCGGGAGACATACTCCATATTAACCGTCATACTAACCATGTTATACTGTTTTTTGTAAATAGGTTCTTTTTTTTAAATGTGCTTCAGGGAGTAAAATCGCAATTTTTATTAATTATGTCAAACATATAGCATCTTTTTTGCTCTTTACCTTTTGTTTAATAAATAGACTTTACAATAAGTCAAATTTGTTTTTTGCTTCTGTCTCTTTTCTTTTGCCTGAACTTCATTATCCTTAATTTATGGACATGAGTGTATATATTGGCACCTCTGCAAGGTGCCAATTACCAATCCGTGCCAATCTATTAAGCAGGAGGTTGTTCTTGTGATTATTTTTCTAAATAGTTAACTGATCCTGTTCTAGACTATTTCTCGATCCAAAGGATGTCAATAGGCAATGTTTAGAAA
Organism: Caerostris extrusa; assembly: GCA_021605095.1. NCBI lineage: Eukaryota > Metazoa > Arthropoda > Arachnida > Araneae > Araneidae > Caerostris > Caerostris extrusa. The sequence goes on along the minus strand of BPLR01018019.1, from coordinate 126,600 downwards.
TAAACACCTCTCTCTCTCTTTTATATTTTTAAAAATATTATCCTGGAATGGAATTTTGAAGTTTTTGTCTTTGAAATTTGCTTGTTCGTGTCATTCTGAAGTCATTTTAAAATTAACACCTCAATTTTTATAATAATAAAAAGTCAGCTTAATATTTTTTGTTGATTGTATCAAAGTATTCATGCAAATTTGTGTAAAAGAATGTTTACAGTTATACAGAATACATTAATAAAATATCTGTAATACGCATTCAAATTTTATCGTAGAACATTATCATTTGCTTTTGGATATTCTAAATCATCATTAATTATAAGTATTGTCAAAATTCTTTATTAGATTAATTACATAAATGATATAATGTCGTAGTTTTTTTATTAAGTAAAAATCTCCTTAGTTTTAAATTACTATTATGTTTTTCATTTCATCAAATAGTTTCAATCCAACGTAATATTATGTTACGGAAACTAAATGGTAATATTTGGCTTTAGATTTATTAATACCTATTTTTAGAAATTTTACTAATAAAAGTGCAAAACCTGCAAATAATTGTTTTTAAAACTGATCAATTATTTTTAAACTTGCAACTAAAAATTAAAACATTGTCTAATTTCATCCGTTTGGTAAAATCAATCAATTTTGTTAAAAGTTTAAAACTTTGTACATTTTTAATGTTTAACTGACAAGGACTGAAAAAGTTAACATTTGAACTTGTTAGCACTTGAATTTTTTTTTTCTATCTTAATTTTCCTTGAACAATGCAAACTTTGATTTATTGTCAAACAATGTTACTTTTCATTTGTTTTTCTTTAATTTTTATTATCTAATTTCATTCCTTTGGTAAAATCATTCAATTTTGTTGTAAAACATTGTATCTTTTGTAATTTTGACGAGGACTTAAACAATAAACAGCTTGATTTTTGCTCATTGTCAAACAATGAACAATACTTTTGATTGTTTGTTTTTTTGTTTTTTTTTTTATTATCTAATTTCATCCCTTTAGTAAAATTAATCATTGTAAAAGAATAAAACATTGTACATTTTGTAAAATTTAACTGACAAGTACAGAAAATGTTAACACTTTGAATTTTTGTTTGTATCTTAATTTTCCTTGAACAATATTAGAACTGATTGTCAAATAATGTTACTTTTGAATTGCTTTTTTAAAAATTTTATTATCTAATTTCATCCCTTTGGTAAAATTAATCAATTTTATTAAAAGAATAAAACATTGTATATTTTAAAACTTTTAACTGTCAAGGTCTAAAAATATTAACAGATAAACAACACTTGATTTTTTTTTTTGTATCTTAAAATTTCCTTGAATAATGCTCGATTTATTGTCCAACAATGTTACTTTTGAATTGCTTATTTTTAATTATTATTACCTAATTTCATTCCTTTGGTAAAATCAATCAGTTTTGTTAAAACGTTACGTTCTGCAAGAAAAAATTAGGATACAAACAAAATTCAAATGTTAACATTTCAGTTCTTGTCAGTTAAACGTTACGAAACATTGGACATTTTGTAATGTTTAACTGACAAGGACTGAAAATGTTAACACTTGTCTTCACTTGAGCTTGTTAGCACTTGAATTTTGTTTGTATCTTAATTTTCCTTGAACAATGCTTGATTTATTGTCAAACAATGTTACTTTTAGATTGCTTCAATAGATTTCATAATTACAAAAAAATATATATATATTTATTTTAAAATTTTCAATTTACTTTTAATTCAGATATTAAAATATCCATCAAATAAAAAACAATCATGCCTTAGATAATCAAAAATTAATTTTTAATCTCTTTTGATCTCATACCATTTTGCTCTAAAACTTCTACCATCCACTCACATAATGAACCCAGAGAGAAAGAGAAAGCTTTTGGGCCCCCCAAAAAAGAAAAGGACTTGTCAAGTTCATCTGATTCATTGCCGTTCGACTTTTAAGTGGGTACAAGAATGACGAAAAAAAAGTCTCTCTGAAGTCCATTCTTTGTTTCATTCCAGCTATTATCCGTCCATTCCTCCTTCATTCTTTGAGATATTTTTAGACGAGAATGGTAGACGAGCTGGAGTGGATGATGAGCAATAAATCAAGCCGTATGAAAGAGATGTTGAAAAACGATGAAATGTATCAAGATGGGTTTGCTCTCTTTCTTGTTCCTTTCCGTTTCACTTGGCGAATAATTGCGCCATTCAAGCTTCGTTTGTTCCAGGGATGATTTGCTCCAGAAGAATTTCATTGAGAGAGAGAGCGGGTTTGTTATATTTTGATGACAGCAGATGGTTCCAATTCGTTCAAGATTGCAATGAAATATTTCGTACTATTTGTCATATAAAAGCTTATGCTGAACTTTTTTTTTTTTTCTTATCCCACTTGGTAGACAGCAAGTTCAAGAACCCATGCGGTCTCATGGAAGAAGGGAAAGGGAGAACAACTTCTATTTTAATTTTTCAATTATAGCTGTAATAACAGTCCCTTTTAGTGTCATCTAAATTTATTTTTAAAGAGCATTTCTAATTTACATTAACCCATGTGGTCTCATGGAAGAAGGGAAAGGGCGGACAGCTTCTATTTTAATTTTTTTTCAATTATAGCTGTAATAACAGTCCCTTTTAGTGTCATCTAAATTTATTTTTTATTTTAATTTTTCAGCTGGCATTTCTAATTTATTTTTAAAGGGCATTTCTTTTTACCCATGTGGTCTCATGGAAGAAGGGGAAGGGAGGACAACTTCTATTTTAATTTTTCAATTATAGCTGTAATAACAGTCTCTTTTAGTGTCATCTAAATTTATTTTTAAAGGGCATTTCTAATTTACATTAACCCATGTGGTCTCATGGAAGAAGGGAAAGGGAGGACAACTTCTATTTTAATTTTTCAATTATAGCTGTAATAACGGTCTCTTTTAGTGTCATCTAAATTTATTTTTAAAGGGCTTTCTTTTACATTAACCCATGTGTTCTCAATCTAAATTTATTTTTAAAACGGGTGTCATTTCATTTCTAATTTACATTAACCCATGCGGTCTCATGGAAGAAGGGAAAGGGCGGACAGCTTCTATTTTAATTTTTCAATTATAGCTGTAATAACAGTCTCTTTTAGTGTAATCTAAATTTATTTTTAAAATGGGAATTTCTAATTTACATTAACCCATGTGGTCTCATGGAAGAAGGGGAAAGGGTGGACAACTTCTATTTTAATTTTTCAATTATAGCTGTAATAGCAGTCTCTTTTAGTGTAATCTAAATTTATTTTTAAAGGGCATTTCTAATTTACATTAACCCATGTGGTCTCATGGAAGAAGGGAAAGGGAGGACAACTTCTATTTTAATTTTTCAATTATAGCTGTAATAACAGTCTCTTTTAGTGTAATCTAAATTTATTTTTAAAGGGCATTTCTAATTTACATTAACCCATGTGGTCTCATGGAAGAATGGAAAGGGAGGACAACTTCTATTTTAATTTTTCAATTATAGCTGTAATAACAGTCTCTTTTAGTGTAATCTAAATTTATTTTTAAAGGGCATTTCTAATTTACATTAACCCATGTGGTCTCATGGAAGAAGGGAAAGAGAGGGACAGCTTCTATTGTGATTTATTATAAAAAAATTTTAATGTTTCAATTATAGCTGTAATAACAGTCGCTTTTAGTGTAATCTAAATTTATTCAATTCCTTCTATTAGTTCACACTCTCCCTATATATATATCTTGTTCAAATTTTCAATCGTTCATAAAATACTTTTTATTCATCCATTCTATTTATTCTAACAATAGATAGCGCCAGATAAACTTTATAAATAATTTTCATTCATTTTTTTAAGGACTTTCCGCAATATAGTGAAAAAAAGTAGGAATTGACTTACAAAAATTTTGTTTATATTACTTTTTTTAAAGGGCATTTCTAATTTACATTAAAACATGTGGTCTCATGGAAGAAGGGGCATGGAGGACAGCTTTTATTGTGATTTATTATAAACAATTTTTAATATTTCAATTATAGCTGTAGTAACAGTCTTTTTTAGTGTAATCTAAATTTATTTTTAAAGGGCATTTCTAATTTACATTAAGTTGACTTCTATTACAAAAAGGTTGCAAAACTATTATCTTAATGTATTAATCTAAATACAGTTAGTTTAATTTGTTAAAAAAAATTTTTTTAATTTCGCCATTTTTTATACCTTCTTCTTCATTGGCGCATCAGTCCCATAGTGGACCAAAGCCGTCTGCTTATTGGCAGATTTCAAGACAGGGGATGCTTTCTTTTTACGGTGTAAGGTTGTCAGCCCTATGTTCAACGCACTGCAGTTATATTAGACTGGGAAATACGGTTTAAAATGAATTCCGAACCAATACAAATATCCATGGAAAATCCGAGCCCCAGTTTTAAAATCTCATTAAACATTTTTTAATGTTTATCTACGTTAATTACCGAGCGCCAGATCCTAGTCACGTCAGCCATTTATTATACCATATAGTTTTATTTAGTTTTTCAAAATATTTGTTAAATCTTTCTCAAAAATTATAAATTTGCAATGTTACTTGCAAAAGATTATTAAGATAAAAAAAAAAAAAAAAAAAAAAAAAAAAAAAATAGAGGAGATCTTAAAATCATATTATTCAAATAGAAAAATGAGAATTATTAATAAAAAAGATATTTATTACCTTTTCATTTATTTTCAATATGGATTTACTTTTTAACTATTATCAAAATATGAATTTGCTCATGTTTATCTTCCTTCAAATATGTCAAATTAAATACCATTTGTCTTAAAAATGTATTTTAAAGATAAACACTTCAAAACTCAATGTTTTAAAATCTTTTCAAACATCATTTTTTTTAATGTTTATCTGCATTAATTCATTTTCATTAGTAGACATATTTATCTCTATGAAATTATTTGCGAAGTGTCTTGACAACGGTGAAATATAAACAGTTCCAGTATTTCGGAAAGTTTACTCTAATTAAATAAATATGGAATGCTGTCTAACCATGAAAATCTGTAGAAGATTTATTTATTTATTTATGATGAAATTTATTTTTAAAGTATACATTCAGTTTGCAATTTTCAGTTTAGGTGACTTATATTATAAAAATTATTATTTTAAGTATTAATAAAAATACATTCGTTTAAACTTGCTAAAAATATTCTAAAACTAAAAAAATAATTATAATACCATGTAGTTTTATCTCAAATTAATTCGTTCGCGAAATCTTTCTTAAAAACTTATAAATTGGGCATGTTACTTCGATCTGCTAAAGAAAGATTATTTTCTTCAATAATGAAAAATCTCTAAATAGATTTTCATATTTTAAATAAAAAGGAAACTTATTATTTTTTATTTATTTTCAATATGATTTATTTTTTAAATATTATAAAAATATGAATTTGCTCATGTTTATCTTTTCATTATGTCTTAAATACCCTTTTGACTCATAAAGATAAACATTTCAAAAATCTCCATGCTTTAAAATCTCAAACATCAAAAAAAAAAAACCATCATTTATTTTCTTTAGCATTATTTATCCCTATAAATTATTTGCGAAGCTCTTGACAACTGCTTTTATGAAATATAAACAGTTTATTTCGGAAAGTTTTCTGTATTCTTTAAATATGTGAAAGCCCCTCCTTGAAAATTGAAGATGATAATAAAAGCAAAAAGCGTTTAAATGGCTTTTCAGTTTTTCCAGTATACATTCAGTTTGCACCCCAGTTTAACCCTGCGCTGAGCAAAGTGTTTCTGTAATTTAAGTTTTAAAATGCCCGTTTTCAACTCTGGCAAGATTTGCCAGAACTTTAAAAAAAAAAAAATAAATTTGTTTTCTGAAAGAAAGATTTCTCAAATAATATTTTTTTTTTATATTGGAATAAGAATAATGGCTATTGGATGACAGAGAGGTGATTATATTGTTTGCTAATTTCAGTTTGAAAAAATTGTCTAACTAATGAATATACGTATTATGCTGTTCCATTATGTGGAGAATGGTATTTTCCATTATGTTGTTAACATGAGATGTTATTTTAAAAAAACCAGTCTGAAAGAAAAAAAGTATAACTAATGAACATACTTATTATGATGTTCTTATGTTGAGAGTAGGGATTTTCCATTATGTTGTTAACATGAAATGTTACTACTAAGTGATGAGCCTTGATGATGAATTACGCAAAAAAAAATGTTCATTTATTTAATGAATATATGATTTCTATTATTTAAAACTTGATGAACTAAATAGTATCTATAACTCAATTAAATTTCTAATTATCAAAAAAAAAAAAGAATTAAAATGATTTAAAAAAATATTATTGGATAAAACGTCACCAGTTAACCCTTAACTTAGAAAGTGTTTCTGAAATACTTTTCGAAAGATATTAGTTTAAAGTTAACACCGTAATCTTTGTACTAACATAGATTTTGTAATTTATATATCGTCTACTTTTTCACATAATAAAGATTTTATTTATTTTATCTTCTGACAAAAAATCACAACAAATATTTTTATTAGAGTTAATTTTGAAAAAAAATTTTATATTATTATTTAAGTTTTATGCTTTATAATATTTGTAAATTGAGGTTTTAAATTCACTATAATTCTTAGAAATATTTTATTTTTTCACACATTTAAAAAATAATGAAATAAAAATAACATACTTAAAATATTTTCAATTCTTAACTGAATATTTTAATTTTATCTATTATGCTTTTCAGATATTTGAAAAAATATAATTTTATAGAGCAGCTTATAAATTATTCAATAAAATTATTAATGATTACATAATATTCAAATTATTTAAAACATCTTGAAGAACTAAAATATTCTTTTACTAATCTTATGTATTATTATTTAAAGAATAAGATAAAAGGAATAAATATCGTTTGGAAATAAAAAAAAATTAGAATAAAATTTAACGATTTTATAATCTTCACTTCAAAAGAAATAGTTTTCGAAAGATTTTTTAAAATTAACACCGATTTTTGTAAACATATTAAATTAATTCAAGCACGTAATAAAGATTTCAAAAAAAAATCATAATTTTTTAATATAATTATAATTTTAATAAAAAAATCTTTATATTATTATTTAAGTTTTATAATATTTCTATATAATATTTGTAAGTTGAGGTTTTAAATTAACTTATCATATAATTTTTAGAAATATTTTAATTTTTCACACATTTAAACAATAATAATAAAAAAATAATTTTTTAAAATATTTTCAATTCTTAACTGAATATTTTTTAATTTTATCTATATTGCTTTTCAGATATTTGGAAAAAAAAATATTATTTTATAGAACAGCTTATAATTATTTTAATACAATATTAGATTACAGAATATTCAAATTTGCTAAATGCAGCTACTAAAATATTCTTTTTACTAATCGTACTTACTATTATTTAAAGAATTAAAATCAAACGAATAAAATATCGTTTGAAAATAAAATTGAAAATTAGAATGAATATTTAACGATTTTATAATCCTCACTTCAAAAGAACAGTTTTCAGACGATTTTATAAGAATTATTTCGATTTTAAACATATTTAAATTCATTCAAACCTCATATAAATTTAAAAATATAATTTCATTTATATTTAAAAAATATTTTAACAAAGAAAAACTTTGAATTTTGATATGAAAAGATTAATTCATTTTAAAGATGTATTGTTAACAATAAATTTTGAAAAAAAGAATATTCAAATTGTTGAATTTTTTTCCTAGCCTTGCCTTAGGAACGATTTTATAAGAATTAATTTCGATTTTAAACATATTAAATTAAGTCAAATCTCATTATAGATTTTTAAAAAATATAATTTCATTAATACTTCAAAATTATTTTAACTTTGAATTTCAATATGAAAATATTAATTTATTATAAAGATGCATTGTTAACAATAAATTTTTAAAAAAGAATATTCAAATTGTTTGATTTTTTTCTAACTTTTTTTCCAAGCCAAATGAAGAATTTTCCGACGCCACATTTTTCCATTAATCAATAGTGTACTTAAAAGGCAAATTCTGGACACGAACGAAAAGAGAACATGAAATTTCTATTTATTTATTTAATTAAAAATACCTCCAGAATCTAAATTGGATTTACTGTTGTCATAGCAACTGTAGCAACTGAATTAAGGTGTTCCGTTTTGGGAAGCTAAAAAGTTAATTTTTTTTCTTCTTTCTAACTGGCAAGAATTCGTTATACCATCTCAATACAAAAAGTTGAAAGTAAATTAGTTAATTCAGAATTATAATAGGATATTGTAAACTCCATTGATTTTCCCACTTATGAGAACCGTTCATGAATTAATGAAATTGTCAGTGGCGAATTTGTAACTGAATCTGTATATAAAAAAAATTAATTAATAAGAGTAAAAATTTTCGTTCTCCAACAAAGGTTCGTAAGTGGAGAAAATTCTATTCAAAATGCGTAGTGTATAAATTGATACTGTATAAATTTATCTATCCATTTATTTATCTTTTATCAAAACCTGTAATTGCTATTTGAACCTTTATTGAAAATTTAATCCAATTATTTTGTAAGAAAATCGTATTTAATGCAACCGCTATGCAAGAGATTTTAATGATTAGTAATTTTTTAATTAATTAATTATGTTCATTGCACAAATATTTACGTTGAGAAAGTTAAATGACGTACAATAAATTCATATTCTTTTATTTTTAAGTGTGTAAATTCAACTGTTCATAATATTTTATTTTTAAATTACTCATTTGGTGGAGGTTGCTTTTATAAATATTTTGCAATTAAATAAAGTTGTAAGTTTAGTTGGTTGGACAGAAAAAAAAAAATAAGAAATAATTTAATTTTTTTCAAGGAAGAATAAAAAAAAAAAAAATAATAGCTAGATATATATTATCGGATCGATAGCACTTATCGTGTAGAATTTATATCACTCTGGCTCTCGGTGGGCCTGATGGCTAATTGGCTGGCGCTCTGGCCTTTTGATCCCGCTGGATTCAGGTTCGAATCCTAGCCTGTGGTATGGATATTTGTGAGTGGTTCGGAATCCACGTTAAACTGTATTCCAATCTAAATAACCTAAAAAGTGCAAAAAAAATAAATAAAAAATAACAGTAGAGCGATAAATTAAACCCAACCTGACGCTCGGCGCCACAAATTTCGAGAGTTCGAGTCCCGCGCTGACATGAATGCGTTTAGTGGTACAGTCCCGGTCTAATATGACTGCAGAGCATTGGGCTGACAACTACCCCATAAAAAACATCTGTTTCAGAATCTGCCAGTAGGAAGACAGCATTCGCCTACCATGAGGTTGTTGCGCCAATGAAGAAGAAGAATTTATATGGAATCGTGTAAAATATAAATTTTTATTACTAATCACAATCTGATAATCAGAAAATTTGGATAAATTTTAACACTTGTTATTGTTTATGATGAAATATAACTGGATTGGGTTTTTTTTTTTTGTACACTGTAACAGTCATACTAAAAATTATTTTCTATAGTACCATTTTAAACCTTTAAAGAATGTTTTAAAATGTCATGTCTACAATAAAATGATTAAATTATGCTATTAAAAAAGAATTTCAGTTTGAGAAAAGTCATATTGTCAATCAAAATATAATAATATTAAATTAAACGCTAAATTCAAATTAAATTTTCTCGGAAGCATGAACCACTTCTAGCTTGAAGACTAAAATACATTATCATAGTTACCAACTCACTTTCTCTATTCCCATTTATTCGCATGGAAGACTAGATTAACAATTTTTGCACTATCTTGAAATGAGAAAAATTTTAATATCAACCTTCAGTATCAGCATTGAAGTGAGAAAATTTTTAAAGTTTTCAGTAATTTTTATTTCAATGACGAATATTACATTTTGTTGTACAATATGAAGTACTATTTATAATCAAGATACATTAATTATTTTATGTATTTCAAGGCGTATAAATTCATAAAGCAAGGGAGTCCACGTTTGTGAAAGTTAATTAAAAAAAAATAAATTCCTAAATATTAAACATATTTTCCTACTCAAGAAAATAAATGTAAATTAATGCATTTAAAAATGCGATTAAGAATCATTTAAGATTGATGCATTCAAGAAGCCTTTAACGAATCTTAAATGCATTTCTACAAGAAAAAAATTTTCTTTGTTATAATCTAATAAATAGCTACTTAACTGTGTGTTGGATATAACCTGAATACATAAACTGAAACTTGGCTTTTAAATTGTCATATGAAAATTGCAAATATTAATAATTATATAAGATAAAACTGTTGAAAAATTTTAAATTTTAATCTCTTTAATTATTAATTTTAATGTTTTAACTATAAAATAATGTAACTTAAAAAATCTGAAATTTTAAAAATTTCTCCTGCATTTTTTGATAAAAACTTTTTTTTTTTTTTTTTTAAATAAAGGTTGAAAAGTTTAAAAATAGCTTATAATCTACATTGAATGCAAATGAAATAGCAGTTGCTCTCAACTTTCATGAACCGTAATTTATTTTATTCTGAGCTAATGAAAGTTTTTCTGTTCGCAGGTTCGTCGGCCATTCCCCAAGAGCTTTACTTCACCGTCGAACCTTCGGACACCATCGCTGTTCGGGACGGCTCCGTGCTGCTCAACTGCTCTGCGAGGGGGCCCTTCGCGCCCCTCTACGAGTGGAGGAGGGACGAGTCCAGGGTGCAGTTCATCGGAGACATACGGAGGTGAGAGATATCCTACAACAAACATAGACATCGGATCATTATTATTCCTCAATATATAGTGAGACGTTAGTAAAATGTATATATACACTCAAAAGCCAAAACATTATGACCACCCCTACATTTTGCAATGAACTCGCCTGGATGACGTGGAAGGCACGTGATCAGGTGGAAGTGGTATTTAACTGGTTTAAGTGGTGGTATTAATCCCATGCCAAGGCGGGTTGAAGATGTGTTGCGCGCCAAAGGTGGGCCAACTCGTTATTGACAGGTGGGCATAATGTTTTGGTTCTTGAGTGTACATAGAAGCACACATTTAAAAGAGAAGTCTCTCTGTCTAAATATATGTGGATACATATGTACCACACTCTCTCACATACATACACACACTCATATATATATATATATATATATATATATATATATATATATATATATATATATATATGTATATATATATATATATATATATATATATATATATATAGTCTAATCCTCAGTGTCCTGCAATACGGGACGGACATCCCATAAGTAACTTACTCATGAATGGAGGGAAAGTGGGCAGCTTCTGTTGTACTGGAGCACTCGTGGTAGGTAGAAGTCAGATTTGGTTTCGTGTAACTCAAGAAAAAGGACAGTGCTTTCCGGGAGAACTTTAAGGGGGAATTACACTAATATCCCGTATTTGCATATCGTATGGAAGAAAACTCTGGAAAACTACCACCAGGTAGTCCGACTCACGACGTAAGATGCTGAACATCACAAACGCCAGCGTGACTCTCGTTTTTGAAACAGTGTCTACAACAATGCCGCCAGCAGATTGAACCTCAGTCCTAATGCTCACCACTTTTAGTTGCCACTAGTAGGATATATATATATTTAGGGTGCCCCATAAGGGAATAGATTTTAATAATCATGGAAAAATATAACGAAGATTTGTCAAAGTGTCTAATTTAATTTTTATAGCATAAGAAAACTAAATAGCTAAAATTATCGCTGTTAGGTGGCGCAACAACTGTTAATGTTCGACGTCTTTACTTCACGCCTCATGAAAGAACAATCTACATATTGGTGGAAAAACTTATTTTTTACATACACCATGTTTAATTCGATAGCATAGATTTTTTTTTTTTTTTTTTTTTTTTTTTTTTTTTTTTTTGGAGTTACTTCAACTACAAATTTTCCTTTCATGAATTTCAAAGTAATATTGAATGATTTTAATCTTGCAGAATTCTAAGTCTCGTGGATTCTTTTTTTCAGGTCCATCTTGAGCAATGGCTCCCTGTTCATCAACCAAGTTCACCACACAAAAAATGAAAGACCCGATGAAGGATTGTACCAGTGCGGCGCCATATTCAAGGATGTTGGAACGATCTTCAGCAAGCCTGCTAAACTTCAAATCGCAAGTAAGCGAATTATAAGCCCATGTTTTTATGGGTAAAAATTAAGTTATTTTTGTTAACTAGTTTAATTATTATTAATTAAATTTTTATTAAATTATTTTTAATTTATTTTTTTTTCTCGTCCGAAAATATTAGTATCTCGAAACCTGATTTCACATTTTAATCTTGTTGAAAATTGCATTACTTAATCCAATTCGCGGTTATCGTGCATTATAGCATATATAACTAGGGGTTTCTGTTTAATTTCTTACCAACTTGAGTTTGCATTACACTTCTCATTGCATTTTTTTGCTCTCAATTACTAAGAATCAATAAGCTTAGAAAACATCAATAAGAGAAAGGAAATAACAATTTAGATTACTTACAGAGAACCTCAAAAAATTGAGTATACTACACCTAAACATGTAAGTTATGTTTTTACCTTACGATATAAATTTTTGCTATAAGAAAATCGTAATTTTTTACTGTTAATACTGTTTGTCCTTCTCTTCCAATGTGTAAAGAAAATAATTACGGAATGTAGTGCCAATTTAGAATTTCATCTACATCAGCCTTAAAGTTATAAATCTACTTTTGGTGTAATTGTTCATTGTTCAAAAGAAACAATATTGATTGGTTGGTGACAATTGAAAATGGTTTCAGTTTCAAACAGTGCTTTTTGCGTTAGGTTTCCAATCATCTACAAATTCTATAAAGCAAATTGAGTATTAAAAAAATAAAGAAATGACTTGGGTTGATCGTTTCTAAGCCAAAAATTCCATTCAGTTTTAGATATTTGTTTCCAATTATTATTTTCAGATCTACCCAGATTCGACGAGCAGCCCCAAGACCTGACTGTTTACCCTGGCAAAACTGCCTACTTCCCTTGTTCGATTCAGGGACACCCGCCGGCCGACATCACCTGGTACAAAGACGACCGCCCCCTGCGACTGGAGAAGGACCGCATGACGCTCTTGCCCAGCGGGGCCCTCGAGATCCAGCACGTGAAATCTTCGGACAGCGGCACCTACAAGTGCAACGCCTCCAACATTGAGCGTCACAGAATCAGCTCCTCTGGGACACTCACCGTTAGTTTAGATTACGGTGAGTGCAGGAATCTCAACTTGTTTCCTCTATTACTAATCATTACTTAAATTTGTTATTTCTTCTCGTTAGTTGTAATAACTATTATTTATTTATTTTTTTCGCTTATCGATAAGTCAAGATTAGTTGTATCATTTTAAAGTATTACTACTTAATGTTTTGTTTTATAAGATGCATCCGATACTGATCACAAGTACAATTTTGGTCATGTTTTTGCCCACTTTAGGCTAATTAGACAGGGACCTACAGTTTAACATGAATTCCGAACCATTAACAAACATCCATGCCCCCGTCAGGATTCGAACCAGAAGCCTTTAGTACCAAAAGCCAGAGCGCTAGCCAATTGGTCATCAGGTAGCAGGGATAATTTTGACCCGAGGAATAATTGATTGGATTTTTTAAATGAAGGTTTCAGATTCAACAAGAAATGCCGGATCAAAAATTGTTGTGTATTTCCTGGAGTTGGACCGTACTTTTGGAGGTGTGGAAGAGGATCTTTCAGATCCTTAAACCATCTTTGAAGTTGTTCGTTCCAAATTCTGCTCACAAAATGTGGGTGAAGTATGGTATAAAGCAGATCCCCATGTTGTGACTTGAGTAATATTGAATCTATTACAAATCTTCTATTATAATAAACAAATAACGTAAGATCAAAAAGATTCGCCGTCTAAAACAGCAATCATTTATAACTTAAATAATATTATTAACTAAGATACTTTCTAAAATTATGAGATAAAATGTGCTGAATTAAAACCTTTTGTAATTTTAAAGTATAACTGCAAAAGTATACCTGCTAAAAGTATAAAAATAAGCAGAACTGCTTATATTCCCAAAAGTAAAACTACTAAAGTAAAATATAACTGCTCATCTTCCTCAATTTATATAGTAGTTCATAGAAAAAAAAAAAAAAAGCTTTGCGCTATGAAAATGTTATTGTAGGAGAAATTTAAGGCAAAAAAAATTAAATTTTTACATATAAGAGAAATTTTAAAGTGAAAAATACAAATTGTTTACAAAAGTGGTTATTTCAACAAATAAATATTTGTGAAGGAATCTAATCTCATTTTTTTTTTGTTAACTGCTATTGTTATAAACATATATATATATATATATAAATCAATGTTTCTTCTACATTGTCGCAACAGCCCTTTGTGAGCCAAAGCCTTCTGCCTATCTTCGAGACAGAAGACAGTTATTGGTGGTAGTATTATTCTGGTTTCCTTTTGACGGGGTATGGTTTTCCTTTTGACCGGGACGTAGGGTTTTCCTTTTGACGGGGTAGGTTTGTCAGCCTGAAAGTATAATTGGACCTGGGACGTACAGTTTAAAATCTATTCCGAACTACTACCATATGTCACTTCCATTTCGAACCCAAATGTTCCACATTTTGTAGCACTATGACGCCTGTTGATAGCTTTCATTCGGTCATCAATTCCGCATATCAATGTTTAAACAGTAATATTTTGTTTTGCAGCTGAAACACTTACACAGAATAAGATTATTATATCATAATCTTCCATTCCATTCTATCCCAAATGTTCCATTTTTGTCTCAAACTATGACCAGCTTGTTGATAGCTTTTATTTTTATACCTAATTCACAAGTCAACATTATTTTATTATATAATTATATCTATTGAAATAAGAGTCTTCATGTTAAGTTCATAACATTTTTAAAATAATCTTTGAATTAAAAATTACTGCTCATTAATTTTCATATCACATTTACTTTTTTTAACATTTATTTATCTATTTTTTTAAATTTTTTTTATTATTATTTCTGCTAATATAAATAATTATAACTTGATTATTTTTAACTAGTTAATTTATAAAAAATTATCCATTGAGTATTTTAAGCCTTTCTGATTCATTTTGTAAAATATACGAAATAACAGCCGATAGATTGCTTGCAATCTCTTCAAAGTACCAAAAGAAACTGATGGGGCCTGAATGGCCAAACCATGATTTTTTTTTCGGAATCCACTTTAAAAACGTATGTCCCCGATCTAACACGATCGTAGCATAGAATAATTATATAAAATTCTAATTTTATTAATGATGAATTATGTATGTTATTATTTGGTATTTTAAACTTACTAGTAAGATCACTGGAATTTTTAACAGAGGAGTTTTGAGAAATATGAAAAGCTAAAATAAAGCCATTTAATATTATATTTTATTATTTACATTAATTGGGGGGTTAAACATATTCTCTCGTATTCATGAATTTTATAATTAAAAAATAAATATATAATTAAATTCTATAAAAAAGCTGAAAGTTTTGAAAATTCATATTTTTTAAATTTAATCTATTTACCTCATTATCTGTCTACATTCCATGTTAAGATAACACCAACATTTGAAGTATTAAAAGATGCATGAATATTCATTAATTAATCATAAAAAGTACGAAATTTTAATTTGTATAATTTAAAATAATATTGATAGCATATTTATAAAATCGTTATATGATGCATATAGGTTTAATTAAATTAAAATAATGGCTACTCAGTTTTTAGTATTCTAAAATCGGCGGCAATTCACTTTCACTTTAAACGTCACACAATGGCCACTTAAAATTTATAGACAGGCCACAACAGCTTGGAACCGTAAAATAAAACTCGTTTCCTCAAAGTGAATTCTGACAGATTAAATATCCTCCTTTTGATTAATTCAGAAAAATCTTGATTTTCTTTATGCGCTTTTAAAGTAATTTTAAGCACCCATAAATATTTTCTAAACAGCAGCATTTGCCGTGCAATAAATGGCTTCCTGCAGCATCGTGGAAATGGATGGCAAGAAAGCAGTAAAAGAAGGGGCAAAAGCGACTTTTTAATCGACAGTCATCTGATCCGGCTTCACAGATTGTGAAGGCTTCTTCCCTGTCATTAAAAGATATTGAAGAGAATCCACTCTCGTTCGAGGCTAATGGCGCTCGTAAAACTTCTTCTTGCCTACATAAGGATTTCAAATTACCCCCTGAGATTAAGCCATCCATCGAAGTTTTGAATAAAGCCAATATTTAAAATCACACTATTATATTTCAGTTCAGTTTACGAACTGAACAAAAGCGAAGTCGAGCTGAAAAGTTCCGAAACTGAAGTTTTACCGGGAATGGACACAACAAATGAGTAGGCTAAACCAGGGATGGGCAAACTCCAGCCCGAGGGTAGAAGAAATTTGCCAGTCCGAGACAAATTAAAAGAAATACATATTATATATCCATCTCCTTTTCTACTTTGATTAAATATTATTTTTTACTTCCTTTTTTTCAAAGGACTCATGATCTTTTACTTTCTCTATTTTTTGTTCTACAAAACATAAATCTACGTAAATAGACAGACACAGACAGCTTTCAGTGCCATTCAAACAGAATTGGATGTTTTTACCATGCCTTTCAACTTAAATTGTGAAGTAGTGATGTCAGATTTGCAGGTTGCATTAATTGAGTTGCAATCTAACAATCATCTCAAGCAGTTGTTTCTAAATATGCCAAAGTTAGAGTTTTACAAATCATTATGGAAAGTAAGTTCCCAAAGTTAATATCTCGCGTCAGAAAATCACTGCTATGTTTGCTTCATCTTATATAGTGTTTTCAACTATGAGTCTTAGAAAGAATTATTTCAGAAGTTGGCATAGGGCATTTAGCCTCGCTCCTTAGAATCAGTACATCTCACTTCGAATCTCAATATAAGGAACATTTAAAAATGAAATCTCAGTTTCATTCATCTCATTAACATATTTAAATTGTAATACTTGTATATTTTTTTAAAATTTTAGAAAAATTTAACTTGGCCCTCCAAACTTATTTATTTATTTATTATTTATTTATTTTTCGATTTTTGGCCCGCGACCCTTAAAAGTTTGCCCATCCCTGGGCCTTTCCTTTAGATTCGAAGGAGAAAAACAAAAAAAAGACGTGACCCTCCCCAAATGTCGATGCTGGGGGTGTTCGTTTAAAAATGTGCAGGTAAAAGTTAGAATGAATTAAGAATTAAGCCTTCGTGGTTTACCTTGAGTAAGGATAAATTCGCTATATATTCGCAGTTATATGGCTAATGTGAAATATTAGGTAAACGTATCCAGCATTCGAACAACACACACAGGCTTCAGATTCGAATCCAGGCTGTGGCATGGATGTTTGTCAGTGATTCGGAATCCACGTTAAGCTGTAGTACCGGTCTAATTACCCAAAAGTGTGCACAAAATGACCGTTGAGCGACAAACCAAACCAAAATATCTAATTACATTTTTAATACTAATCCAAAAAGTTAAAAATGAACATAATGTAAAAATATATCAGTATCTCCATTTGTTCGTTTCGATGAAGTATTTTAAAGGTCTTTGTTTTGGATTATGTTTGTAATTATATTTACTTTGATTTGATGATTCTTTGTAATTTTTATTGTATTTTGTAATAAAACGTGATACCAAAACGAATAAAAAATAATTTGTCTAAATTTTCAATAGGGATTTCTTGATTCATAGCCTTTGGGAACTAAAATTGAAATTAGTTTAAAAATATATGATCTATATATGTGTGATGTTTGTATGTGTGTTAATTCATATAATTTAAAATATGTAAACATTGAGAAGTAAAATATTTTTCTGAATTCACTACATTTTAGCATTGTATGAACCAAAACCTACGAAAAAAAAAAATCGAAAAATTATTTTCACTAAATCAAAACTAATTTTTATAGTAAAATCATTGTTTTATAAAATTATTAGAATCGCATAACGATGTGTTTTTATGGCAATACTAATATTTAGTTGGCTAAAGATATAAAAATTGGCAGATTGAAAAACTATTTCTTTCAATTTTCAAAATATCGATTTTTAATCTGTTTAATATTCTTTTCACAACAAAACTCGACGATATATAATCATATTTATGAAGGATTGGAAATTGCAAATGATATCTGTTCTTCGTTAATTAATAAATCATCATTATTGTGAAACACGTAATGCATAATTCATAAGAATTGTTTGTTATATTTTACATGCAATGTATCTTAATATCGAAAAATTCTCTTATCCATATCAATGCTTATGGACATTTATTTTTTATTGTTTAGATAAAAAATGTAATTAATGATTATTTTTCTTGGATCAAATAAGGATTTTTAAAACATTGTTATAGTGCAGATTTCTTTTTTTTTTATTATTATTTTTTTTATTAGTACTGATATTGTGAAAAGTCCTCTAATTTCTTTTTTTATATATATAGTTTATTATATCTTGCATACAATGCATTTTAATATCGAAAATTTCCTTTAAATCCATATCAGTGCTATGGGCATTTATTATTTATTGTTATTTAGATGAAAAAATTTGTATTTTTTCTTGGTTCAAATAAAGTTTTCTAAAATATGATTATCGTGAAGATTTCTTTATTATTATTTTATTAGTACTGATATTGTTCAAAGTCCGCTAATGTTATTTATTTCTTCCTTAGCTGAAGCGAGCAAGCTATCAGCACCGCAGTTCATTGCGCTCCCCCGAAGTAACTTTGTGGTCGAATCCCAAAGTATTACATTAGACTGTGCTGCAAATGGAAATCCACCCCCAAAGATAACATGGCTGAAAGACGGAGCCACCATAGATTTGCAGTAAGTGTGAGATTTCAAGATCTATTTTTGAATTGTTACATTTTATTTTGGTAGTCATAGTCACGTTTCATTCATGTATGCAACGAACCTCAAACCATTGGGCAAAAGGAATACAATCAGGGTTTGCGGTCTATATGTCTATGTCAGAGTTGAAAGCCTAGGGAACTACCCACCAGCAGCTTGCTTGTCTATGGGACACACACTGTCATAATAGCCAGTGTGTCTCCTTATTTTTGAAAGAAGTGGCCGTTTAAACTTGAGAACAAATTAGTTGTGAAATTTACCTGTAATAAGAGCATGAGTTGGACTTTGTCACGCTCTTAGGAATGTTTTCTTTTTCTTCAGTGCCGAACAGCCCCACGGTGGGCCAAGGCCGCCTGCCTGCTGGCAGATTCTGAAACATAAGATGTTTTCTTTTTTAGGGGGTAGGGATCAGCCCTATGCTCTACAGTCACGTCAGACCTCTGGCGCTTGGTACCACAGGTTTTGGATTCGAGCCCCGGCTGTGCCATCGATGTTTGTAGTGGTTCGAAATCCACTTTAAGCAGTAGGTCCTGGTCTCATATGGCTGCACAGCATCACAGAGCCCAGTCAGATTTCGCACTTCACCATTCCCAAACTATATAAGGGAAACTCAGCTCTAAGCACAACAATATGGTGTGGTGTATTAGTAGTAGTAGTAGTAGTAGTAGTAGTCGTGTTAGATCGGTACATATGGTTTAAAGTGAATTCGAACTACTTCAAACATCCATGGCACCGCCGAGACTCGAATCGAAATCTGGCACCGAACGCCAGCGTCACTCGACCATCAGGCCCAGGAATGTTTTTAAAGAAAAAAAAATTAATTTTTTTAATTATGTTTCGCTCATTTTATATTGGCAAGAGTTCAGCAAGCCAGAAAAAAAATGTACAAAAAATAAATGAACAACAAAAGAAACTGAATAACTAATTAGTAAATTAATATCAAAATAAATTTAATAGTAAGTTAAGTTATTA
This sequence comes from Caerostris extrusa, assembly GCA_021605095.1. NCBI lineage: Eukaryota > Metazoa > Arthropoda > Arachnida > Araneae > Araneidae > Caerostris > Caerostris extrusa. The sequence continues at coordinate 106,820 of BPLR01018019.1, read as the reverse complement.
CATGCTAAAAATAATTTTTTTATTAAAAAAAAAAACTTTCATATGGTTGTGTGATTTTTAATTAAATTTCTTCTTTTTGAAGAGTTTGAAATATTGTTTGTATTAAATATATGTTATTTAATAAACATAATATAGTATTTTTTTTGTTCTTTTACAATAAATTTTTTTTTAGATGCTATTGTATAAAGTATACTAATAGGATGTGTCTTATCATACATACAGTATTTTTCTTTACAAAATGTCTCATCTTTATTTTAGATGTATTGCTTATTACGAAAATATTTACTGTAATAATTTTTCCGTTTTCATGAAATATGTGAAATAAGAATAAGAGCATGATAGAATTTTTGGTAACCGTTAAATCTTGACTGTTAAATAAACTGCAGCAATTGCCAATAATAAAATTTGGAAACGAAATAGTTAGTGAAATATTATTTACAAAGAAATAGTAAATAATTCGTTGAATCGTAATTTGAAACGAATTGTAAAATTGCATTTTGATTAATAATGTTTTTTAATATTTAACATTCTTTGACATTCAATAAAATCGCATTTTCCATTCTAATATTAAAGGAATGAAATCCTTTATTAAGTAACAAGAGTGATACGACTAATATGTTTCTTTATTTACATTGCATTGGGATATATAATTTAAAATTCTGGATTTATCACCGTATGTAAATAGTTTAAATTTAATTGGATTTTAGAATAAACTTGGTTTCAATAGAAATACATTTCTGACTTAAACAAACATTGGAAAATTTGTCGAATATACTTTGAAGTACCATTCTATTCAATTCTGATGGCATTTTTAGAATAGTGTAGCATTGGTGAAGAAAGCATTTATCATTCTGCATACACACACACACATATATATATATGTGTGTGTGTGTGTAAAAAAAGTGCATATATATATATATATATATATATACATATATAGACATGCATGTATATATACACACACACATACATGCAGATATATACATATGCAGCCAGACATACATACAAACACACATGCAGACAGAGAAACAGACACACTATACATACTAGCATATGCATATACACACAGATATATGCATGTTATACATACACACACAAACATACATGCAGATATTGATACATACATATACATACATAATACATAGATGTTAAGGATTTCTTCAAATCAGTTTCATTCCTGACTTTTATAAAAGCATTGTAAGTATACACCATAAAGTCTCCAAGATACACCATAAATGGTGTTAAATTTATATTTCATCCCCTTATGCAGTGACTAACTATGTAAATCCGATTTATACGAATTTTCGCTTTTGCAGATCATCTTCGTCTATACTAACTCGAATAATCGGGACTACTTTATTCAAATAAAGCAGTTATTTTAAATTATTATTCAAATCATGAGTTAATTTATAAAAATTCTTCTATTTTGAGATGAAAATAAGTTTTTCAAAACCTCTCATACCATGAACCAATAAAGTAAGCAAACTAGTTTGTGCAGTGTTCATTCGAGGCTATTTTAGAAAGACCTTATTATTTAGTGATGAGAATAACGCTGCGCTTGCATCTAACCACCCTGTAATAAATCACCAGTGTCATCTGCATCGGGTATAAATATACCGGATCATATTCAGGGAAAAAATACAGGCACAATCTGGAAAGGATTGAGAATGATGGATAGGATCAATATGAAGGTCAAACCAAAATATGTATTTGCTCGTTAAAAGAATAGTAAGCAAATAATTAAAGATAATTATTTTTATAAAAGGAGCAGAACGAATCAAAAATATTTATTTTGATTGCTGCTTAAGATAGTATACAGTTTTGGTTTCATGTTTTTTTTATTTTTAAAGCATTTTTTATTCTTTTAAACATTAAAAAAAAATCTTAAAATTATATTAACAGTTTAGATTAAATGAGGTTTTTGCATGAAGATATACATTTGTCTATATAGCAATCGATTATTATTATATATAATTTTATTTGTAAAGATTTTAAATATTTTTTTTTTTTTATATAAATTTAAAAGTTCCATATAAATTTGTTTTTATATTTTTATGTATTTTTAATTAAGTTAATATATTAATTTATTTTTAGTTTTACTATATTTGAAACTACATTTTATTTAATTTAGGTCTATTTTATGTAGTTTCAAATTTTTAACCTTTTTTTCTTATTTTCTCTATCAAATATTCAGTAAGTAAAAAAAAAAAAATATTTACGTTTTTAAAAATATTTGAAAGTAAAAAAAAAAATTTGGTTTTACATTTTTAAAAGATTGATTTATGTAAAAAAAAAAAAAACCTTTTCATTCATAAAGTTGGTAAATTTTTTGTAAAATTCATTTATTTTTAAAAAAATGAAAATTGCATTTATGTAACTGACATTTTTAATTTAAAATATTTATTTCAACCTTTTCATAAGTTGGTAAATTATTTCATTTAAATCGAAATTTTCATTACATTATTTAAACATAAATTATTTTTTTAATTAATTATTTCAAATAGGCATTGAAATTATGAATATTAGTTCAATTTTTTTCTCACTTATAATTCCATTTTTTTTTTCTGAATATGATTAACAATTTTTCTTGTTAAACCATACTTTATAATTCCTTTTTTTTTTTTTTTTTTTTTTTTTTTTTTCCAATACATAAATTCATTTATTAACTAAGTAGTTTAATCTAATTAAATTTGAGATTAAGTTTTGTTTCAACATATATATATATATTTCGTATTTTAATTTGAATCCAAAGTTCAATAAATTAGATTTTGTAAAAAGGCATAACCAAGCATTCAAGTAAGAAACGTTTAATTCACTGTGTTTAATTAAACATGTGGGTAATAATAATTTTTCAAAAAAAAATTTTTTAATTAAAAAAAAAAAAAAAAAAAAAAATTTTTTTTTTTGAAAACTATTATTTTTATTATAAGGAATGAAATAAGAACAATTTCTTTTCTGTTTTAAATCGGAGTATAAATTTCATTAGAATTTAAACACCTGAGACTGCACGTAATAATTTAATAACCTTAACTTTAACTAAGCATTTCATATTGAGGTTGTAGGGGATATGATTCTGGGAATGATGTTCGAGCGACTAAAGCTCTGGCGCATAGTGCCATAGGTTTCGGGTTCGATGGTTCATTTTGGTCAGTACCATGGATATTTGTAAGGGTTCCGAATCAACTTTAAACCGTAGGTCCCTGACTAATATGACTATTGGACGTGAGGCTGATAACACTACCTTGCAAAAAAAAAAAAGCATTTCCTGTCTCGAAATCTGCCAGTGAACAGACGCCCTTAGCCCACCATGAGATTGTTGCGCCAATGAAGAAGTCTACCAGTAGGCAGACTACCTTGTCCCACAATGGGGCTGTTTCGCCAATGAAGAAGTCTAGCAATGGGCAGATGACCTTGGCTTGGATATTTAGTGGGCTCAATCGAATGATAAGCATTTGTATAATTGTAGCTCATGGTATTCATATTACATATTAGTATTACCAATACATTTTAATTTTGCTTTTATCTGCATAAAATTTCATTTAATATTTTGCATGATGATTTTACAAATTGTTTTCACAGGGAAGGATCAAATGACAGATACCGAATAGCCGGAGCTGGAAGTTTGATGATAAGCCCTGCCAGAGAAGGAGATGATGGAACTTACATGTGTCGTGCTGAAAATCACGTCGATTCAGTGGACACCAGTGCTTCGCTGGAAGTGCAAGGTATGAGTATGCAAAATGCAACAAATCTTCCATTTTCCTCATTCTATTCAACAACTAACATAACATGTGTTTATTTCAGTTCCACCCCGATTTATCAAGAAACCTAAAACCATGTATGCCTATGAGAAAGAGGACGTTGAACTTGAATGTGAAGTCTACGGAAAGCCAGAGCCTAAAGTTCATTGGTTGAAGAATGGCGATCCCATCATCCAAAGTGAATATTTCAAGCTGACCAATGGCTACAACCTTCGGGTGCTGGGTCTGGTAGGATCCGATGCAGGCGTCTACCAGTGCTTCGCAACCAATCCTGCAGGGGCCATTCAATCTACTGCTCAATTGCTCCTTCTTGAACCAGGTAATGCATTTTGTTTAATCATTCCCATCCCCTTATAAAAAGTTCTTAAAAATAAAAAATGAATTTCATTAATTAACTGGATAGTGGCAATCTGTTAATTAATCCAATAAAATAAATGCAAAACAAGTAATATAAACAAATTTTTTAAAGTCAATTCCTTCTTTTTTTTTTTTCACTATATAGCAGAAAGTCCTTTTATAAATAATTTTCATTCATTTTTTAAGTTTATCTGGCGCCATCTATTGGTAGATATATGCAACTTAAATCTAAAAGAATTTTTAATTAATTAATTAATTAAATTTAATTAATGAATTAATATTTGAACAATTTATATTAACATCCAGTGTCATCCACTACAAGTTCAAAAAAAAAAAATGTGTTTGAACTTGAGTGGATGAAAAAAATGTATTTTATTAACTATTGAAAATTTGAACAAGATATATATAGGGAGAGTGTGAGCTAATAGAAGGAATTTAAAAGTGTATTTTTACTTGAAAATTTAAAAATAATTAAATGCTGATTGTTGAAATATTGAAAAAAAAAAAAATGATTTATTAGCTCAAAGTATTCTAAAATATTCATTTACAATGCTTTTTCTAATATAATTTTAAAAGAAAAAGAAAAAAAATTTGGGGAAAGAAATTTTGGTTTATTATTTTCAATACAGTTTTGTTATATCAAATTTTTAACAAAGTCAGTCATCATTCATCAGTGTGTTAAAAAGTCTCATTTAAGCTTTCTGTTCATAACTAGAGGGGATATTTAAAATATTTAACACATAATTCACATATCTATTTAAGTTGATGCAGCTCGTATAAATCAGAGAATTGAATAAATAGATGTATAAGAATATAAAGTATATAAATTATTTATCCTAAGCTAATTGATTATAAATAAGATTAAGAAATCTACTCGTAGAATTGATCAAAATAAATCTGAAATTAATATTTTCATTTGTATTATTTAAAATTCATAAATAAATTTCTTACATATTCATACTTTTTTAAAAGTTCAGTAAAAAACTTTTAGTTCTTCAGTAATGAAAATATTATTATTTTATGTTTTTACATGTATGTTATTATTTACTTTTGTTTTTACATTATTAATTTATTATTATTTTTTTTTTATTTCCTTTTAACTAACTTTCTTTTTATTGAAACTTTACCTTTCCTGTATTTGCAAATACATTCTCTTCATTAACCGCTCATATTTAACCTCCTGAATTTTACCTTTCGTTAATCTTCAAAAATCATTCGGAAACTTGAACACATCATTTGCTGTATTCACATCAATCACACTTCTGCAATGTTTCTGGCACATATTATTCTGCCCCTTGCTTTGTGACCCACTAACTGCGTGTAGCCGCTCCTTCTCCAACGCCTTCCTCGTCTACAGGTGACCACATCCACAGCAAGAACGTGCCCACCGCACCCGTGGACGCAACCGCTGTCATAGTCTCCACCCGATTCGTCACCCTGTCCTGGAAGCAGCCAATCAAAACGCACGGAGAAATCGTTGCCTACTCGGTGTATTACAAGGAAAACACATCTACGAGGTACAGTATAATATTTTGATTGTTTATATTACCTGGTATTATATGCTATTACCTGGGCATCCTGGTGGATAACATTTTGTTGGGTTTGTCGCTCTAAGGTCATTTTGTGCACACTTCGGACTAATTAGACCGGGACCTACAGTTTAACATGGATCCCGAACCATTAACAAACATCCATGCCGACATCCAAACATCCATGATGGCCGAGTGGTTAGCGCTCTGGCTCTCGATACTACAAGTTTCGGGTTCGAGTCCCGGTTGTACCATGGATGTTTGTAAGGGTTCGTAATCCACTTTAAGCTGTAGGTCCCGGTCTCATATGACCGTAGAGCGTCACAGAGCCCAATCAGACTTCCCACCCACATCATTCCCAAACTGTAAAGGGGCAGCTCAGTTCTAGATTCAGTGATGTGGTGTGGAGTGGTGTATTAATATCTCGCATCGATAATCCGCGCCAGGTAGGAGTTTTCCGGGTTTTCTTCCCTACCACACGCAAATGGCAATGATCACAATGAAAACACCTTTTTAAACAAAATAAAATGGCACACCAATATATTTTTGCACATTATATTTTTGTAAATGCTCTTTTATTTATATATGTTACATTTTAATTATATTTTCAAAACGATTCTTTTTCATAAGTTACGATTTCAAATACAAAAAAACTGAACAGCTTTCAAATATTATTTTAACAATATCTTAGACAATGTATTTCATTTTAACATTCTTTCCCTTGTGTAGAAAGCACTTTCACGAAAATGAGAATCCGCGTCAATAAATCTTAGTTTATAAACTAATACCTTACCGAAACATTCACCTTTTCAAAACATCTTCTAATCTCCGTTGAAAACAAATAAGTTTTATTGCAACATCGTAAATATTGGTTATTAATTAAACTTTCCTTTGTGTCTCGTTTCGTTTTTACAAGCAAAACCGTTTCCTCCGAGGAACAAAGAGTTTTTATTTCTCTTTAAATAAATTCTGTCTCTCAATAAATTATAATTCTGTCTCGCAATACATTTAATTCTGTCTCTCAATATTTAATGAATTTGTGATTTTTCTTTGTTGATTCTGAATTTTTTTTTTCATTGAGAATTTGTATTATATTGTTCTCAGAAAATTTTAATATCTAATACTGATGAGTTTGTTTAATTATTAAAATTAAATAATAGATGATTTATTAAAAGATTTGTTTAATCTATAAATGTAATTTTTTTTTTTTTTTTTTTTTTTTTGCAAAGGATAACTTTTTTTTTAATCGATTAAACCGTAGTAGAGTAAATATATTTAAAATATGTGTTTATTGATTTAAATGCATTATTACCATTAAAATATGAATACTATTTTGGGAGAGTGAGTCAACGATGTAATGGGCAACTTTCAATGTTTTTTATTGGTTAATTTCTATCTGGAGCTATTCTTATTGGTTTATTTAAATTTCTCTCACGTGCTTTTTTATTAAATTTCTCATGTATTTTCATGTGTGCACATTTATAGTATTGACATTTATAATGTGTGCTTTCATGTGTTTTTTTATGAAATCGTTTGGAATGCTCTAATTTTTTATAAAATCTTTTGGAATGTTCCATTTTTTTATAAAATCGTTTGGAATGTTTCAGGTATTTTTTTTATAAAAATCGTTTGGAGTGTTCCAGTTTTTTTTATATAAAATCGTATGGAATGCTCTAGTTTTTTGTAAAAATCGTTTGGAATGCTTTAATTTTTGAAAAAATCGTTTGGAACGCTCTAGTTTTTATAAAATCGTTTGGAATGCTCTAGTTTTTTGTAAAATCGTTTGGAATGCTTTAATTTTTTATAAAATCGTTTGGAACGCTCTAGTTTTTATGAAAATCGTTTAGAATGCTGTAGTTTTTTATGAAATCGTTTGGAATGCTCTAATTTTTATAAAATCATATGGAATGCTTTAGTTTTTTTGTAAAATCGTTTGGAATGCTGTAGTTTTTTTATGAAATCGTTTAGAATGCTATAGGTTTTTTTTTTTTTTATTTATTTATTTTTTTTATTTATTTCATGCCTTTTTTTTATTAAATTTCTTTTTGCGTTTTTTTTTTTTTTTATATAAAGTCGTTTGGAATTCTGTAGTTTTTATTTTTTTATTTAATCTATTTTCCTTTTTTAGTTTTGAACTAGAACTGATCAACATAATTATACTTTATGTTCTTACTTTAAATTCTAAATGTTATGAGTAACCCAGTCCAGCCGCTTAAATATTTTCCTTTTATTTTCATATTTCTTTTAACGTTAAGTTAAGTGTTTAATTTACTTTTAACGTCCTATATGTATTCAAAGGCCTGTATGATTCCACGTCATTGCGAAATAATCATAGATTAATTTAAAGTGATCAAAGTATGTTGTTATTGCTTTTAAAGACCGGGCATCGGACCTGAGGTCATTCGTAATGGCAGATGTTTATCAGATTTAACGATACCACTGGGGGCCTATTACATTATACCTATATTTTGGATTGCAGCTCGGAATGAGCAACCCTAGGGGATACCACTTTAGAGAGCCTTTACGTTCTATCCAGAATATAAAGATGTACCAAGTTGAAAATTATTATTTAAATAATACAATGGTGTATTATATACATTCCCTTTAATCTATACGCATCATCGTAAAACCCTTTCCAAACATAGTTTCGTGCATTTAAATTTATTGACAATTACTATTAGGATATATAGGTTTTATACCCAAACATTTTATTACGTTATACGTGTAACAGAATAAATTTTATACACTATTTTATAAACTATTTTTATAGTGTTTAATTCTCATCTTGTTTTTAGGAGAATTCCAGTTTTAGAATGGAAGTATTACACAGCGTTTATTGATAATATGTAGTTTGCAGGTTGTGCAACCGGATTGTATCTGAGTGTTGTTGGGTTGGGGTACTTGAACACCACACACACATACAATTACAGACATACAATATTTAAGACATATAATTATAGACTCGTGGAAGGTCTCCACTTCTAAGCAAAAAACCCGAAACTCAGCTAAGCGCAGGATGCACGAAATATACTTCCTCTCCGCGTGAGTGTCTGTTGGCCAAGTAATGCACCGAAATGCGCTAAATATATTTTCTCACTGAACTATAAACTAAACTTTTCTCAATGGGAGTGCAGGTTGCTGTGTACATCCTCTAGGGTGAGAGTCTGGAGTCCGATTGACCGTTTGTACTGAACGCCACGGGAGGGGGCGCTCTTGCTAGTGTGTACGAGGAAGCAGGTTAGAAATATCGTGTCTCAATTAATCCAATTAAATTATAATAAATGTGGATTTTAAAATGATTAATATTCACTAAAGAAAAAAAAAGTAAAAGTTTAAAACATTAAAAAATGTACACAGTATATTTCAATTCCTGTTCGTTAAAAAAAGATATGTGTTTATTATAAACATTTACTGTGAAAAATTAAGGATAACACTATGTAATATCTTGAATATATATTGCAAACGTAACAGTTTATTTAAAAATGTTTACTTCTTTTGTAAATATTAAAGAAAGCATTTTTTAAATTTTTTTCTCGTGATTTGAATTTTTATCAACATTTATATCAATAATAAAAAAAAAATGTTAAGTTTAATCTACGGTAGATTTTAAAATTTTTGAAATAACTAGCGAAAAATATTTTTAAATGTATTGTATTTTAACTTAGGTTTACAATATAAATAGGCTCTTTGTTATTTAAATGTATTATTACAAATAAAATGAGTATATACATAAATAAGCACTATATATATATATATCAATATATATATATAGATAGATAGATAATATGATTATTCTTTTATTGATTTAAGGTATCTGTATGTAAGGGTTTTATACGTATATTAACTACTTACCTTTAAAAAAAACTCTGATTTAATTAGATTCCTTATTAAAAGAGGTTATTCAATTAAAACTTTTTCTAATTAACAGCACTGGTGTGCATTTTATTTCTTTTTTTTTTTTTTTTAATTTATTTAAATTAAATATTTAAATACTATATATTTCTGATATGCGTTCTTTAAAGAAAAGTTTAAAGACGAATGATTATTTAAGTGGAATTTTATTTAATTATAAATAATACTCGTTAATTTCTTTTTAAAGGTTTTGCAATAGTTAATAAAAATACATTTTAGCAAGTTTTAGATTTCCCGAAAATGTCAACAGAGTTTAAAAAAAAAAAATTCAAAATAAATAGAAAATTTAATTTTAGTTTTTAAGCGTTTACTTAAAAAAAAAAAAATTTCTATTTAATGAATAAATCTAATGATGAAGAAGTTTATATTTCTCGTGAAAACGAAATAGCAATGAAATATTTTTCTTAATTGATATGATTTGCATGTTAAAATAATGTAAAGAATTTAATAATATATTTTTTACAAAGTAATTTTTTCCGAAACTAAATTTAAAAAATTTTAATATGCTTCAAAATCATGTTAAGTTTCAAAATATGTTTTTCTCTTCAAAAAAATTAATGGCATAGAATATTTTACTGTTATTTTTCTCATTTTGTAACATCAATTTTAATATTTTATTTAGTAAAAAAAATTTTACTTTTAATATGTTTATTTAAATGTATGTAATATTTTCAATTTATTTAAATTCTCAAAGTTTTAGAAAGAAAGTAAATTTTGAAATTTTCTTACATTCATTAAAAATATTTGTTTAATTAACTTTTATTTTTTATACAAATAAGCATTTATCCTAAATTATAGTAGTGTAGTGTGCAGGTTGGGTTGAAATACTTGAGGCACAAGTTGGAGAACTCGCTGTTTTCTTGACACACGCGCAAGCACCACACACATACAATTGTAGACATACAATATTTAACACATTTAAAGACAGATGATCATAGATTCGTGGAAGGATTCCAGTTCTAAGCCGAAAACCTGAAACTCGAATACGCGCAGGATGCGCGAAATATGCTTCCTCTCCAAATGAGAGTCTGTAAATCAACTAATGAGCCAGGATGCGCTAAATATATTTCCTTTCGGGATGAGTGACTATAAACTAAACGTTTCTCAGCGGGGAGTGCATGCTGCGCTCTACTTCCTCTCGCATGAGAATCTCGAGGCCGACTAACCATTTCTCCTGAATCCTATAGGGACCGCTCTTGCCAGTGTATGATAGGAAGCATGGTTGCAGAAGTATTTTTAATATATCGTTATTTTAATTGCTTTTTTAAAGCATAGAATGTACACTCATGTCCATAAATTAAGGATAATGAAGTTCAGGCAAAAGAAAGAGACAGAAGCAAAACAAATTTGACTTATTTGTAAAGTCTATTTATTAAACAAAAGGCAAAGAGCAAAAAAGATGCTATATGTTTGACAAAATTAATAAAAATTGCGATTTTTTTTTTCCCTGGGGCAAATTTCAAAAGAACCTATTTACAAAAAACAGCATAACATGGTTAGTATGATGGTTAATATGGAGTATGTCTCCGGACGATGCAATACAGGCCTTACAACACCTAGGCATGCTGAGTATCAAATTATCAATCTGATCTTGGGAAATATTACACCACTCATCAAGCAATGCCCTCCGAAGTTCCGGTTGACAGGTGGGAGGGGGTTGACGGGCTGCAATTCGTCGGCCAAGCATATCCCACACATGTTCTATTGGATTCAAGTCCGGTGAGTATGCTGGCCAATCCATACTGGTGATATCGTCCAATTGAAGGCATTCGTTTACAATGTTTGCACGGTGAGGACGGGCGTTGTCATCCATAAACAGAAATTCAGCACCCATGGCGCCCCGAAACAAACGTACATGTTGTTCCAGAATGACATCCCGATAGATGTGACCTGTCATCGTTACACTCTGAACATGCAGGTCAGTTCTGGAACCAAGAATAATTCCTCCCCAAACGAGCCGTCCTGCACCACCGTAACGGTGTCGTTCAATGGTGTTCTCTTGGTGGTAACGGGTACCTGGCGCTCTCCATATGAAAGTCCGGCGAGAATCAGACTGCAAACTAAACCTGGTCTCGTCGGAAAACATCACACCAGACCACTGTTGCGGTGTCCACAATGCATGCTCTCTACACCAGGTTAATCGCAGGCGACAGTGAGTTGCGGTAAGTGGAACACATCTGCCACCATTCCTTATATACCCCTCTCTTACACTCGTCATTGTGACGTACTATCCGCGCCATCTGGTGGTTTCCTGTAATTTGCATATTCTTCTTTAAGATGTGTGTGATAATTTTACAGGTGAAATTTTTATTTTAGAGTTCAATTTCTGTGTGATTCTGAATTATCCTTTATTTATAGACAGGAGTGTAAATAAATAAATATGTTTTTTTTTTAATATTATGTCATATAGAGGTGTTATCGGAATTAGCAAATAAAGCATTTTAATTTTATGATAAATTTTAGAAATGCGTTAGTTTAGTTCATTTTTATCATTACTTTTTCTAAACCAATTCACTTCTACTAATATTTATTATTGCTGATTGTAAGAGAAACTGTTGGCTATAGAAATAAATTAATAACTCATTCATTTTTAAACACGATTCTTGACAAAGAGGGGATTTTCAAAATATTCCAAAATTAACTTGCATTTTTAAATTATCTTTCACTTTTTTTAGCACACTTAAATAATAAATATTCTAATATGCAGAGGATAAATACTTGCTATTTTAAAGTATATTTTCAACTAAGAATAAATTACATGTTAATTTTACACTGCGCATGCTAAAATAGCGTCTGTTACATTTAAGCAGACATTATTTTAACATGCACAATGTATAATTCCCCTGTAATTAAAAATGCATAATTGCATACGAATTGCAATCGTCATTACTGATAATTGATTTAAGAAAAGTGTGTTGTACAATATTAAATCCCAATATTCTTAATGAAGTCCCTTTACCTATTTCTTACAGAGAACGAGTGATAAACACCACCCGTTTAAGATTGGAAGAAATCAACATACAAGGTCTTCAACCTTCCACCAAGTACCAGTTCCGCGTCGTGGCCTATAATTTGCATGGACCCGGAGCCAGTTCTGAAGAAATCACGGTGGAAACGCAGAGTGAAGGTAAATTAAATTTATGATTTATCGATATTCATTCTGAAATTAACTTGTCGGTTAAAAAGAAACTCGTATTATGTGATGATTTCCGTTCGCAACTTATATTTGATGTAAGCATCCAACAGTTTGTTGTTACTTAATTAATTATTTAGTATCCAGTACACAAAGTTGAATGTTCTCATGGCAAAAAAAAAAAAAAAAGGGTTTTGTGCTTTTTTGGTTTCTTTTTGAAAGTTTTTTACTTAATAATAACTGTGACACTTGAGGGCTTAAAAATGCTTTTTGTATCTTTGGATCCATTATACTTTTTTTATCTGGTATTATCTAAACGTGTAGTGTGCAGGTTGGGTACAAACACCACACACATTATAGACATACAATATTTAACACACAGAACACATATAATTATAGACTCTATTTAAATAAGACAGATAATGATAGTTTCGTGGAAAGATTCCACTTCTAAGCCGAAACCCCGAAATTCTGCTACACACAGGGTATGCGAAAAGTACTTCCTCTTTTGGATGAGAGTCTGCAGGTCAACCAATGTGCCGAGATGCGCTAAATATATTTCTTCTCGGGAGAAGAGACAATAAATTAAACGTTACTCAACGGGGGCACAAGTTGCGCTGTACTTCCTATCCGGTGAGAGTCGTGAAGCCAACTGACTATTTCTCCTGAACGCCAAAAAAAGAGCGCTCTTGCCAGTGTGTAGAAAAACACTGTTACATAAGTCATTTATTACTATTTTCAATTTAATTAAAATTAAAATTCTAAAGATAAAATTTATTCTTTATAACTAATAACATCAAAGTTTAACTACTTAAGAGTATGAAAATGAAAATTGCTTAACAAATTAGAAAATGATTTTCTTGGAATTTATTTCCATCGGTGTTTTCAAACTTCATTGATATTTTTTCTTCGTCAAAATTTATCAAATAAAGTATATTATAACAATTAATGAATAATCCCTGAAGCTTTGGATCGTTATTTACTGATTATAAAAATGCATTTTTTTTTAATTTTACAAAAAATTAAAAAAATATTTATTTTTGTTTTGAAATTAAAATAATTAGAGAATGAATTTGTTACTAGTCTCAGATTGGCTATACTTTTATAATACTTAGAGTATAAAGAAAAAAAAAATTGATGATTGGCATAAATTGGAGAATATTCAAAGTTCGCCAATTTATCATGCCAATCATCAATTGTTTTTTCAAGTTCGCCAATTTACATTTTGCATTAATATAAATAATGTAATTTTTCTCTTACTTTTGCAGTTCACGTACCAAGTGCACCAAAGAATCTGAAAGCTGTTGCTCTGTCTCCCATTTCGATTCATGTATCTTGGGAACCACCAGATAGCGCTGCACTCGAGCCTATTCAGAAGTATAAGTTATTTTATATGGAAGAAGGTTTGTATATATTTCTGTTCAAAATAATTTCATTTACGATTCAGAAATACAAAAAAATCCCAATAATTATTAGCCAAATCAAATAACAATATTAAGACGACGTGAGTTAGAAATTTCATAGATCATACCAATTTTTTAAGCAGATATTAATTCATTCTTGACAACAATGTTTTTCAGAACCGTACTCAAATAATGTGCGGTTTTTTTTCTATATCTGCACCTAAAGTGTCCGATTTGTGGGGTTTTTTCTGCTTCATTCTGACCGATTCATTTTTCTGAATTTTATAATACTAAAAAGCAATTGGGAAAAAGTTACAAAAATGATTAAGTTACTAAAATGTTTAGAAATTGTTACTATTTTGATATTCAAAGAGAAATTGAAAGCAGAAGTAAACTTTTAGCTTTGATAGAACACAGAAATAAACTATTAGCTTTGATAGAACGCAGCAGCAAACCTTTAGCTTTGATAGAACGCAGAAGTAAACTTTTAGCTTTGATAGAACGCAAAAGCAAATCTTTATCTTTGATAGAACACAGAAGCTAACTTTTAACTTTTTATAGAATACAAAAAAGCAAATTTTTAGCTTTGATAGAACACAAAAGCAAACTATAGAACGCAGGAGCTAACTATTAGCCTTGATAGAACACAGAAGCTAACTTTTAGCTTTTATAGAATACAAAAGCAAATTTTTAGCTTTAATAAAATGCAAAAGCAAATTTTTAGCTTTGATAGAACAAAAGCAAACTATAGAACGCAGGAACTAACTATTAGCCGTGATAAAACACAGATAAAACACAGAATACAAAAGCAAACCTTTAGCTTTGATAGAACCCATAGCCAGTTATATTGAAAGTAATTTATATTTAAAGATAAACTTTGTTAATGTTGAGACAATATGTCAAGACAAAATAAACACGTTTCTTTAACTTTTAAACAGTATCAGCAAGTCCCAGAATATAAAAATTAGTATTATAATTAATAAGTACAATTTTTGTACATTTCTGGATAAATGCGGCACTTATCATCTAAATTATTTTATTAGGTACATCAGAAGAAAGGGAAGTCACCACAGCCGAAACGAGCCACACATTGCGTGGGCTTAGGAAATTTACTGATTACAACTTCTGGGTTGTCGCATTCAATGCCAATGGTCAAGGGTTGAATTCCGAAGAAGTGACAGTAAAGACATTATCGGATCGTAAGTGTATAGTACATTTTTGTTATTATTATAATTTGAAATCATTTTTGATCAGTAAAAGATAATTTTAAAATCATCAAATCGTTCATTTTCTCTTATTAACTTTTTCATTTAGAGAAACGCATGCATTGTTAAAAGTCTATGTTGGAGAAAAAGTATTATATAAGGATACTAGCAGAATTCGCCATGTCCTGCCAAAAAAATGCATTGTAGAAAATTACGTATCGCGGATATATTCTCCATGTTCCAATATATGTGCTTACTAATTTTCATGAATATCGTTTGAACGGTATATAACATGAAATGCTGCATCACCATCTCATAGCAAGTAACAATAAAGTGGATAGCGCGAACCTATTTTCCATACTCGAATGCATATTATTACCAATTTTCATAGCGATTGGTTGAACGGTATAGAAGTTGATATACTGCAGCACCATCTGGTGGCGAATTGCAACAAAGGAATAGCATAAAAACATTCTCCATGTTTTGTCAAACGCACACAAAAAAATTCATTAAAATAGACCCAGCCTTTTAGGAGGAGTTTAGTGACAAACGCACGCACAGAAGAATTATATCGATTGCAGCGCCACCTACCTGATCCAGTTGGAAATCTAAACTATATAGAGACCCACTCAAACAAACATAAAAAAATTTCATTAAAATCGGTCCAGCCATTTAGGAGGAGTTCAGTGACAAACACATGTACAGAAGAATTATATATATAAAGATTGTGATTCATCTTCAACATATTATGATTGGATATATAAATTTGCATCTTAAGCAAATTTCCAGTGATCAACATTTAATTTCCTATGTAATCAATTAATCTAAAATCAGTGATTGCAATTATTGATGTAATGAAATATTTTTTCTCTCTGACTGCACTTATTATTTACTGTCCAAAAGAATTTTCACTTGGAATTATACACTTCTTCAAAGTTTTTAACTGCCATTTTTACTACAGTTTTTATCTAAAAGAAATTGGCATAGTACTCAATGCACCCAGTCAAATGCAGAATTTCAACATTATAACTTTGAAAATTTAATAAAAACCTTAAAATGTTTGTTTATGTGGTGCTTCTGTAGGATTCGGGGTGTTTATGTGGTGCTTCTCAGGCTATAGACTTCATATGTTTTCTTCTCGTTCTAAAGATATTGATGACTCAGTTAACCTTCTGGCACGGTTGTCTGATCAAAATGAGACAGTCGGCCTGCAGTGGATCCCGACCCTCTTCAAAATAGAAAGGAACGAGGTCGCTGACTTCCTAGCAATAAAAAGGGACCTCTGTTTTACAGCTAAATAACCAGGAGTTGGTCTGTCATTCCGTGAAGGCCATAATTAAAAAGACCCTTAAGTGCTCCTTTGATGATAATGCCGCTAGAAACAGTCACAAGCCCTGGTACGATCCTATTCATGATATCCCTGAATGGCCCAGAGAAAAATCGGTGGCATTGCTACGGCTTTTCTGTGATCACGATTGTCTCCGCAAGCAACTTCACTGAATTAAACTGACTCTGACCCTCTCTGTCTCATGTGTGACAACCAGGAAGAAATGAATATGTCTCAATTTGCTCCTGTTCTGCACTGCCTCCTGTTTCTTTATGGAAGCGTTATTGGAGTGCCAAACTTAAGTGGATGGATTAACTGATGTCATTTGTTTCTGTCTTGTTCTTTGTATTTAATTTTATGATATCTGTTGTCCTGTAAAGTTGCCATTGGAGAAAAAAAAAAAATTTTTTATATTTTACTAATATTCTCACGTACCTTGATTATTTTGACTCTAAAATATGCATTATTTATTTAATCAATTAATCACCTGGACTAACCATGCTAAATATCTGGGAGTTTATCTTGATAGTAAACTAACCTATGCTAGACATATTAACCATATTAAAACTAAATATAATATTTGTTTACGCATGCTTTACCCGTATATTAACAAAAACTCACCCCTCTCACTTGAAAATAAACTAATAATTTACATGTACTATATGCGGCCCATTATTACTTATGCTTGCCCGGTTTGGGGTTCTGCTGCAAGGTACCACATTAATTATATCAATAGGCTTGAAAATAAACTTCTTAGAATGATCACCAACTCTCCATGGTACTTTAGAAATGATGACATTCGTCACTGTCTTGACCTCCCCTCTATTCAAAATTTTATGTTCAAGCTTGCCAGCAATTTTTACGCAGGTCTTGAATATATTCCGAACGACGAAATACGTAATCTTCCGAGATACGATTTCACTCTGCCGGAAAATGCTAAACGCCCTCGGGCTGTTCTTAACAATCTTCAATCGTCCTAGACGAACTGGATCGGGCTGATTCTTTAGTCATCACTTCTAGCAGCGGTTCCTACATTTCGTAGTGTTATTCTCTTTTTTTTTTTTATTTTCTGTAATTGTGGTTTTATTTTTTAATTTTATTTTCTTTAACTTTAATTTTGTCTTTCTTTTTTTTAATTTTTGGTAATTTTTCTAAATTTATTTTGGGGACTTAAATTATTGCTTGCTTAACCTGTAATGATCCTTTAGTATGTTTTTATCACCACCCAATGCCTTCATTCAACAAGACAGGTGTTTTAGGCCCAATGGGGGCCAAGGAACACCGAAAACCAAGGACTGACTGACTGACTAAAATATGCATTAATGAGTTTTTTTTTAAAAGTTTGTTTTTGTTTACAATGTCTCATGTTTTAATGGTTTTACAGTTCCCAGTGATGTACCACAAAATATTACAATTGAAGCCTCAAGTTCAAGTGTAAAGTAGACAATTTTTATTATTATCAATTTTTAATTAGAATTAGGTTTCTTTTATTGATTCTCAATGCTTTTTGGTACTTTTGTAATTACATTTGTTTTTATACGTTCGTGAATTTATTTTAGACCGTGATTGTACGGTGGGAACCTCCTCCAAAAGAAAACCAAAATGGTGTCATTATGGGTTACAAAATTCGATATAAAATGAAAGGCAGTCGCCGTGGTGACACTGTGACCACAGACGGAAACAGAAGGCTTTATGCTCTCACAGGTACACACGAGGACATTTTTTTAGTGTTTACATTTTTTTCATTTATGAACAAGGTCAACGATTCAAAATACAAAATAAATTATTGATTTGTGTCTTTATGCATTCGATAGGCTTAGAAAAAGGAACACAGTACAGCATAAAGATATCTGCCTTGACAATAAATGGTAGTGGACCAGCCACGGACTGGATTGTGGTTGACACTTACCAAAATGATCTGGATGGTAAGTATTAATAATTTTTTGTGTGTCATTGTGTGCCTTGAAAACCAATAAATAAATAATTTGATTAAATTTGAAACTGCAATATTTTAGATATTCTATTCGATCATTTAAAAGTTGTAAAATTAAATCCAATACAATAAATTCCAATTAAATGCAATAAACTCAATTAAATCCAATCCAATACACAAAAAGGTTGAATAACTTTCAGCCTGTTTTACTGTATATTGGATTTGTGGGTTGATTTCTATCTCATAAAACAATTTGTAATTGATTTGTATCTAAATATATTTTTACGTAATATATGGTATTTTTCCAAGATTATTTAAATTTTATAACAAACTGGAGAAAATATTTTTATTTAAAAGAAAAGAATCACTCATTAAATCAGTGTCAGCTAATTTTTGTAACTTACATTGCTAAATATTTGTTCCATTTCAGTTTATACAAACCATTTTTACACTTTTATGTTTGAAAAGTGTCCCATTTGTAATCTAATAATAATAGTACATATGCAAAATAATGCGGGTTTTTATTTGATTCGTGGCTTATTCTACTATGTAGTCAAAGTTTTGAAAAATAATTTGCCCGACTCATGGCTCAGTGGCAACGTGCGCCGCCGGTGAGCATTAGGGCTGAGGTTCAATCCACTGGCGAATTTTTTTTTAGGCGCTGTTTCAAAAAATGAGAAGACTCAATGGCGTTTGTGATGATCAGCATTTTGCCTTGTTAGTCGGAATACCTGGTTAGAGTTTCCTGGGGTTTCTCCCCATGCGATAAGCAAATGCGGAATAGTTTCCCCCTAAAAGTCCTCCCAGAAGGCACTGCCCTTCTTCAGCGACGCGCATCCTGATGGTCAATTTGCTTGTTCTCTGACCTTTAGTACCACACGCTTCAAGATTGAATCCCGACAGTGACATGGGTGTTTGTTAGTGGTTCGAAATACACGTTTAACTGTAGGTCTCGGTGTAATTAGCCTTAGTAGCATAAAATGATCGTAGAGCGACAAACAAAACCAAATCTTCAGCGTTACGGAGCCAAGTTAGACTTCTACCTACGGGTGCTCCATCACAACTGAGGCTGCTCCCCCTTTCCATCCTTCCATGAGTAGACTACTCATGGTATAACCCTTCCCGCTCTGCAGGACACTGAGAATAAGACACAACAACAAAAACAATTCGGTGGCGCCTCTTACTAAAAATTCTCACATCGACACTTAAATTATGTGAGTTTTTCCAATTTTTTGCAATTCAGCAGGTAAATGTGGAGGGGGGAGCATTATTCCTGCATTACTTTCCATCCATACCATGCTAATAAACCATGTTATCAATATTTTGTTGTTGTCCACACACTAATATTCACTACCATAAAACTGTTTCTCGTTCTTTGTATTAAAGGCGCCATTCCTGCATTGGGAGCAATTCGGATTTCAATTTATTCAAATAATGAAAGATATCTTTAATAACAATTTCGTTTTCAGCTAGTTGTATTTTCTGAAAACCATAACCAGCAAAAAACTTCAGGCTGAGACCCTTAAGATATCAAAGGAACGTGTTGGACATATCGTGAATGAATATTTGGATATGCGAAAGCTCTGTTCAAAGTGGGTGCCGCGCGAGCTCATAGTCGACTCAAAACAACAACATTCTAAGCAGTGTTTGGAGCTGTTCAATCGTAATAAACCCGAATTTTGGCGTCGATATGTGACAATGGATGAAACATGGCTCCATCATTTCACACCGGAGTCCAATCGACAGTCAGCCGAGTGGACTGCACGTGATGAACACCAAAAATGCTATAACTCCCATACTAATGGTGCAACTGCCGTCAAATTTATACACATGTCTTTTGAAGGTTAGGGCTGACTAAAAATCATATGGATTTAAAACTAGTAGAGCCATCTATGTGTCAGCCTACGGACTTGTCAGCCCACCTGTTATTTTCTTAGTGATTAAGGCATGCCATTTTCATTTGTAGAATCGAGAGTTCCCGACAAACCTAGTTCCGTGCGAGCTCGTCCTACAGCAGACAGCATCTACGTGAACTGGACTCCGCCTCGCAACCAGAATATAATGATTCGAGGCTACACCATCGGTTGGGGAATCGGCTTCCCAGACGTTTATACGAAAGTTTTGGATGGAAAACAACGATACTATAATATTGAAAATTTACGTAAGTTGACGCATTTGTACTTTGTTTTTTTTCTTATTTTTATAACGTCAATTAACTTACATGAAAAAAAGAAAGAGTGCGCTGTCCATGGTGGTGTTTGTTTTGGAAATGTTATTAAGAAGTGGCACATTTCTAATCAAAATAGATATAATTTAAATTGAAATTTTTTATATATGCCAATATTCGATCTGACATTTTGTTATGTATGTAATATTCCGCGTTCAATCTTTTATGGTGAAATGAGTTTATATACGTAATATTTCACATGAATAACTTGGGGAAATTAGTTAAATATGAAATATTCAGAAATCTGTGGTGAAATTAGTTTATATATGTAACATTTATGAATAATGAGAAATCAGTTTATATGTGCAATATTCATGAATGTTGGTGAAATTATTTTATATATGCCAATATTCAATGAAACTATATTGAAATTAGTTTATATATGTAATAATCACGAGACTATGGTGAAATACTTTATATATGTAATGTTTATGAATCCTTGGTGATTATTTTTTTTTATTATTTCGCTACTCATTTCATCAATTCTGAGGTGACATTTTTGTTGTTTACAGAACCATCTTCAGAATATGTGATCAGCTTAAGAGCTTTCAACCAAGTTGGAGATGGTATACCAATATATGAAACAGTGAAGACATTAATTCAAGCACGTAAGTAGTCAAATCTTAGTTCATATTAGTAATTATTTATATTACTTAGTTCATATTAGTAATTATTTATATTACTATTTATTAGAATTATATTATTATAGTTAGTAATTATTTATAGGGATAATAATATGTTTAAAATCATTATTTGTATGTTTAAATTGGTTTTTTCAATATTAAAAATAATTTGTGTGATTATATAAAACACAATCATATTATTAGTTTTTTAGTGAGGAAAAATCATTGTTCCAACAACGAAGGAAAATTTACTTTTTCCAGCACTTTTTTTAATAACATATACACCATATTCTTAATATCCTATTTACAACTAAAAATGCAAATGAATGTAGAAATTAAAACCTATAACATTTAATTTCATTTTTAATTAGGTTTACCTTCCTCTTGTGTTGAACCAATCGTTATTAGATCCTTGATTTAAATATTTATATTTTGCTAAATTAAAAGTGTATTATAAAAGTAAATTTTCTTTAAAATAAGCAACTTATGAAATACACATTCTTTTGAATTTTAAACAAAATTAACAAAGGATGTATTATGATTTATTCAAATGCTTTAACACAATAACATTTATATTTACCATCATGGTTTTCAATCGTGTTATTTGTTTTACGAAGAATAACAACACGTTGGAAAAGTGTGTTATTGTTATTGTTAGTGTGTTATGTGTTATTTTTTTTATTCTTTATATCTCAAGACTATAACATAGCCATATTAAAGTAAATTCAAAATATATATATATATATTAACATCCATAATATTGTGTAAAATCTTCAAAATAATCTACTACCATTTTAGTTATTTAAAAGTAGTTTCCAAATGTTTTTCATTAACTGTCATATTGTTTTGAAAACCTCATTATTATACTGAAGAGAGAAAAGTTAGAAATAAAGAAGTAAAGAAATACACTGGAAAAATAATACTGTCGGTTGTGAAAATAGCTGCTGCTGTCTAACAAAGCTGCCTAACTGTGCATCGGCCCATCGTTTTTTTAGGAATGCTGCCCTGCATAAAACCATAAATTTCCTTAAAGTGGTGAAACTCTTATTATTCGTTATATTTTTATTTAAATTATATCCATTATTTCCGAAGATATTTCTTGCTTTAGTTATTCTCTGCCTATTCAATTATATAAAAATATTCTTTACATAGGTAAATCAAGAAATTAATATACCATATTCATTTTTATTAAGTATCTTTATAATACTTTATGTGTAACACAAGATATTTTTTATAATTTTTAAGAAAATTAAAATGTAAGACACTACAATATAGCTTAGATTATATAAGACGTCTAGACATGGTCTATCGTCCCAGACATGGTATTATTTCAAAATCGCCGACTATAAATTTTACGTTGTTGAAAACATGGAACAGTATTTTTTTACTTTCATTTCTAAAATTTTTATTTGGCTTCAATTATATATCTTTTACTTTATAAAATCTAACAACAAAAATGTTTATTTTTACGTTATACTATGTAAAAAATTTTGGTAAACAATATTTTTCTTTCAGCTGCTGAGCCTCCCACTCCGATGCTGCCCCCTGTCGGACTGAAGGCCATTGTTTTGTCGTCCTCCACTGTTGTCTTGTACTGGACAGACAGCACGCTTTCTCGCAATCAGTTGGTAACAGATAATCGGTACTACACGGTGAGATACAGTCCCTACTCTACAACGACCAGTGCCAAATTCAGATACTTCAATTCCACAGACCTCAACTGCATGATTGACGATCTAAGGTAACTGCTCTAAACTCATATGTCACCATTCCTGGGTGGTTTTTATATCAATATATGGTTGGTAGTCTCACACCCAGACCAATGATATAGAGATGCGATTATATCTCTTTATATCATGATCCGCTGATCCCAGACCAATGATCATGTAGTTCAAATTTTAGCCGATTTGTAATTAATGCTTGGTTCACTTTTTAAAAAAAAAATGTTTTCTCTAAATGCTGCTTGTTATAAAGGGTGTCCCAAAATTTAAGTAAGAAGTCTCATGTGAATTTTGAGACACACAAAATCTCATTTTGAAATTTATATAATTTAGGTTTCTAATTTATCAGGTGTGTTCGAAATTAATGCAAGATTTCTTTGCAATAACGTTGTTAAGAAATGAATAATGGCAACGTTATACAAGCGGTAGAGGCCCCACAATCATTTACTTCTCGACATTCTGCATGAGTGCACTGAAACTTTGGATGCACTAATATCTGGGAGAACAATTTCACATTGATTTGCTGAACACGACTTGCGCATAAGCTACATTTGACGCTGATCCACTGATTTGAAAATTGCGATAGTGTAGAGAACGAGCCACTTGGACGACTGAATGATGACGAGTTTTTGTTCTGTTTGTCTGATGATAGTCGCAGAGTAAGATAGTGCCAATCCGACCACTGTTGTTGAACGTCATACAGCTCATTAACTTGGCATAATTTTTTGGAATACCATCAGACACGATAGAAGGTATATATCAGAGGTACAATGATAATGAGATATGATAATATCTTGATGGGGTGCTGCAACCGATTGTGCTACCTTGCATTGAGTATTTTCCAGCAGGGCAATGCGAGGCGATGTATTCGTCAGCAAACAAGCCATGTACAATCTCTAATTACTTCCTTATTTAGCAATCTCAGCCAAGGGAAGGCATATATAGAACTTTATTGGCCATAATTTATCTGCTCTGCCCCAGCTTAATCTGATGGATGAAATGTGGGGGAATGTTTGAGAACTTATAGGCTTCCATCACTCAAGGCACTATTCACGTTAATTGATTCTGTACCTAGTAGAGCTTCTGCGAGAAGAGATCTTACTTCCTATTGATCACCCTACATATTTCATTGCTGTATTAAATTATCTTGTAAATAACATCACTTATTTGCGTGTGCCTTCTCTGTGCATCAATTTTCATCACCTTCTAACCAATTTTTTATGGCATTGCATTTTCTATGTCCAGAAATATACAAGTTTCATATTTATAAAATGAACTCTGTACATAGTTGAACATTAACAACACAATAATAATTATTGATTTTAATATGTTAGTATTGAAATACTGTTTTCTGCGGATTAAAAAAAAAATCAGATCAACATCCTGTGAAAATAAAATTAATTTTCATAATATTTTTTTCGTTTTCACTACAGTTTAATTTTCACATTTTTTTTTTTTTTTTTTTAGTTTTATTTATTCTTTTAATCTTGGACGCATTCATTATTTAAAAATAGTTCATAATGAGATTAAGAAATATTGAAAGATCATTTTGTAATAAAAGCAGAACCAGTCATTTTTATCTTTGTGATGTAAATAATGACAATATGATATGATTCGTATGGTAGTACCATATCGCTACTTTTGTTGTTATGATTCGCTAACATAATAATATCACTAATGATAATCATTCATATCACTAATTATGATAAGATTCGTATGGTAGTACCATATCACTACTTTTGTTGAATATGGTCGGCGTGCGCTGTAATTATTGATATGAAAAGCTAGTAGATGTGAACATCGACAATCTTACTGGATTTTGAGCAATATAATAAGCAAATGACCATTAGTGGCAACTGTGCTATTAAAAGTCCTCTGGGAAACATCTCCTGTTTTTCCAGCAGTTCATGAATACATCATAATATATTCATCAAAATATATATATCATCGTTATTAAATGACCAATTACTCCATGTGTCCATCTCCGCTCCATACACATTCCAGGTGGCCTACGCAACGTCTCTGGTAGTATTTCAATCTTTTGTTCTGCTGCGACGAAAAAGCACATGGCATTCGTCTGAAAATGTAAATAATGGAAAAAATCATCGACTTGAACAACCTTTTAAACCTTATGCCATTAACATCTAGATGACATGAAGGTTATTTAATATCAATGACCCTGATAGTTAAGTTCTCAGCATTACAAAAAATATTTATTTTCAGGCCTAACACTCAATATGAATTCAGTGTGAAAGTGGTGAAGGGTTCGAGGGAAAGCACGTGGAGCATGAGTGTGATCAACAGCACTCAAGAAGCTTCTCCATCCTCCCCTCCCAGAGACCTGACTGTGATACCTTCTGAAGAGGACGCCTCTTCTGTGAGTCTCAGTTGGCAGCCACCCAAGCAGCCAAATGGACAGATCACAGGTAATGGATCCCATCATTTTATCCAGAACTAATGGCTTTACTTGAATCTGAAGCCGGGGCGAACTCAATCTTGTGAAGTGCAAATTTTTCTTCCAATGGATAAAAATAAGTTTTATTTAATCATTTCTTAAAACAATACATCAAAATTAAAATGACATTATAAACAGCTAAGAGTTTGTAAATCGGACATTTGACATAATTTCAGTTTCATTACATAATCAATATTTGTTGTCAAAGCGATTGTACTGTTTTCTTATAGTTGTCTGAAGGTGGTTCTTTTTGTAAGTCTTGAAGAATATTGATATTTATAGTTTTAGTGTTGAAAGCAGTTGGCCAAAAGATTATTAAAGATATATAAAAGTTACTGTCTTAATATTCATATTAAAATAATTTTAATGACGTGAGAAGTAATTTATATAAAAGTTGATATATCAACTATTTTTAATTCCAAAACAGTTTCAAGTTGAAAATAAATTAATTCCCTTGACATATTAGGTGGTATTTTTCAATTTGGTCAATATTAACCTAAATCTGTTGTTAAAAAAATCGTCACTAATGTTTAGGAATACAATTTGCAAAATATTATTCCTGAATTTCTAGTACTGTTACGAGTTTCGTATCTAAATACTCAGGGATAATTCATGATCTGTAGGACGTATCTCTAACGGGCTTAATCTAAGGCAATATTATGAATTTTACCTAGTTTGGTGACTAAAACTATCAGGCTTCTTAAGTGAAGGAGTTCGACTAATTTCGACAAAGGCCATCAAAATCAATAGTTTTTGCATGTTGTGATTTTCTTCTTCTGTTTCTTCGTTTAACATCAGTGGGCCCCACGTACCACTTATGTATCCCACAAACACCCTACCACTCTACCTACCCAGGTGATGAAGGATGGACAGTGCTAGTGGCGTAACTATACGCCACTAGCTTCCCGTGGCAATCCCACCCATCAATCCACCTCCGTCAAAAACAGAGAAAGTAGAGTAGTTTGTTATTCACAATAATTTTTGCCATAAGAAAGCTTGATTTGATACGTAATCTTTGTATTAATTTTAAAATTGAATGTTTATTTATTAATGAATTCAAATTCAGTAAAGATTTCGAAATCATTGATTAAAACACTAAAAATCATTTTCACTGAACTGCTTTACGTATAACGATTCATCTTATTTACACCAATAACCTCGAATGTAATGGTTAACTATTTTACCATTGTTCTAAAAAAAAAAAAGATAATGCAATTATTTTTATCTGGCATTTCAGGTTACGTTATTTACTACACAACGGACATCACTCAGAAAGAGAGAGATTGGGTTGTAGAAGGAATAATCGGGGACAAATTATCCACAACTTTGAGAAATCTGGTATCCGACACCGTATATTATTTCAAGATTCAAGCAAGAAACACAAAAGGATATGGGCCATTGTCATCTGAAGTGATGTACAAAACACCACCAGGTATGAAATATATTTGAACAACTTTACATTATTATTAAAAAATAATTAATTAAAAGAACTACGTAATTTATAACAAATGAAAACCTGAAAGGTTCAAGCAGATTTCATGCCACTGTCTTGTAAGTTAGGTGTACGCAACGTATAGTGTTGTTTCTTATCCCACTTGGTCGACAGCAACATCTAGATCAAGTCCATGAACACATGTGTTCTCAAGCAATGAAAACCCGCTCCAGGAAAACCAACGAGTCGTGATAAAGGGTAAAAAATGCAGCTTCTTTTGTCTTTGACCTTGTTGCATAAAGATATGGGGCACCCAAAGGGAGTAATCTGACTTTACTCCACCCGGTTATATCCCCGGGCATTGTGTACCTATTTTAGTCGTCTTTTACGACATGCATGGACTACGGTAGGGCTATTCTAACCCGGACCATATGGGGAGCAACGTATAGTTGATGGCCGATTGTAGATAAGCTAAAGTCTTCCTAAGAGTGTGTGTAAAGATGACAGTCCCACTGAAGAATTGCACCAAAAAAGAGCAGTATTATGTTGTAAAAGTTTTGGCAGGTGCACACGCGCCGAATGCATGTTCGTCACAACAACTGTAGAAACATTTATAAGGGTGTGGCATCTGCGAAAGACATTCCGTATCCTGTTCGACAACAATTCAGTTGTGACGCTAGAGAGTAATTTTATTGTTGAAGCGCTGAAAAAGTAAAATTTCCATTTGACTGTAGATGAAAAAGCCACAAATGTGGGTTACAATTAAATGAAGGGGCATGATTCAATTAATTTTTCAATGTTGTTCATTCGGTGTTTCATATGTATTTTTAAAATTAAAAGTGTACAAATTATATATATATATATATATATATATATATTTTTAAAATGCAGTTTTAATTCATACACTTCATCTGATTTTGTAAATCTTTAAATTTACGGATATCAGCTGAATTTTTTTCTTTTTGCTTATTTTCAGAACTTGGAGGTACTATATGTGAGTTGTTATCCAAAATAATCTTGGGTACTTACGTATTAACGGTACCTTGGCGACAGTTGCGCCAATAAAGAGCACACGCGCCAACCGCAGCTACAGATTTGGCGCCAATCTACACTTAAAATTTTGTTCCAAATAATAAAATGTATATGAAACACTTCATTTAAAATCAAAATGCTTTCAAAATATTTTTATTCCAAATAATAAAGATTGGCGACACTTAAAAGCCGCCAAGGTACTGTTAATACGTAAGTACCTAATCTTGTTACCAAGAGTATAAGTTGAACTGAATTCAGATACATTCCAATAGTTATCAGTATAAAGTATATAATGATAATTAAATTTTTCAGGTTTGGCTAATAACTTTTTGTACATCATCATCGCTGCTGTGTCAGGTGGCATAGTAGTCATCATTCTCATCATTATTGTTTCTGTCGCTTGCAGAAGAAGGCACAATGCTTATCTAGCTCCAGTACAAAAGAACAGGTTGAGTACAAACATGAATGACTACTCTCATTTAGGCATGCAACTTTGCTATAGCGCGTCCTGAAACAATTAATTATTTCATTAGGTATGGCGGGCCCAAAACAACCAGCAGGGAACTGAAGCCTCCCGATCTATGGATCCATCACGATCAGATGGAATTGAAGGAGAAAGTGCGCCAAGGAGAACATTCGGGTTTGTCCAGAAGTCCTCACGAAACAGATGTGATGATTGACGTGATGGAGAAAAAGAAAGGATCTTATATTGGTATTACATCCAACAGAAATATGTAGATTTTATATGTTATCATCGAAAATGATTTCCAGGTTTTCCACGGTTAAGAATGTACTATAAAATTGAAATAGATCGTTTGAATAGATGAGGATTCATTATAGGCACATAAAAATGATGAGGTTTGTAATTTTATCTATTTGCCAATACGAACTATTGTCTTTGTTTGGCAATAATATGGATTCAAAAGTTATTTCACCTTTGTCTCGTATCCCAGTGGCGTAACTATACCATCTGAGGCCCTTGGCATATTTTTTTAATGCCCTTCCCTCAATGGAAAGTATCATCATTGTATTTTCTTTTTAATAAAGTACTACTTAATTTGCCTTTAGGTTTGCAATGTCTATTTCCGATCATAAATCATTTCTCTAGATCAGGGGTCTCCAAACTTTCCAGCCTTCGGGCCATACTGTTTACTCCAGTGATTACCAAGGGCAGAAACCGTTTTCATTTTTTCTGCCATTGTCTATAATTTCTAGACCAGTCACCGAGTACGCGCTCTGAGCGAGCATACGCGTGCTAACTACGCTGATTCAATTACTGCAATTACTATTGTGTGTATCGATACGACCGTGACACTTGACGACATCTAGTGATTAAAAGTGGAAATAGGTAGGTATAATTACCGAGGTATGTTCACTAGTTTATATTGTTAGTGGGATTCATTTCAATTGTTTGTTAGCTGTTATGCTTAAGTTAAATTTTCTGCGTATTATGCTTGTCATTAAGCTTTACCTAGCAAGTCAATAAAACTGAGTTATCATCATTCTGTGTTTTTTTATCCAACTTATTACAGCAACAATAAGCTATTCGCTGTCGCGGGCCGGATGGGTGACATTGGCGGGCCGGATTTGGCCCGCGGGCCGTAGTTTGGAGACCCCTGCTCTAGATCATTTACTACTTTAAAATTATCCTTAACAGTAATGTATGACGAAGATGTAATTTTTTCCAAGTCAATTTGAATCACTTCACTTTGGTTATGATTATGTGCATCGCTGGTGACTCTGAATCAGTTTGTCGGCGACTGCAATGCTATCACTTTCGGTTCGGCTGATTTCTTCATTTCCGCCGCAATGTTCGTTTGTTTCTTCCTCACTCTTAAAGTATTGACTTATTTTAGGTAACTTCTTATTTTTTACTCCGTCTTTTTTGTTTTTCACTCCCACTAAGATGTTTTCTATTGCTAGAAATATTATTGAATTTCCCCAATCAATTAATTAACTTTACGTCTGACCGTAGATCCAATGAAAGAAAGAGTAAGATAATAGTGAGGCATGGGGAATCCGCGAAACAAGGGATTTCGTCCTTTCTGGAAACTTCTGACTTGTCAACGAGAATTCCCAATTTTTTTGTAAGTACCTGTTCAAGAATCAGGACAATTCCATAACAAGTGAATTTAAAAATGTCCCAGTGACACATGGGTGCCATCGAGAATTTCCACTTTTGATTTGGTATGAACCTCTTCACGAACCAGAAATCGGCGGGAAGTCCCTATCATCGGGATTGCCGGTGCATAACTGCTTCTATTACTACCAGATGCGATAATTTTTCATACAAATAAATACGTTCAAAATCTTGATTTACATTTTCATAATTTTTCACTTGAGTAACTTAAATTTATTAAATACAGAATTAATTTTAATTTATTTTGTATTAATAAATGTCAGGCCTTTCCTGTATTCATGTAGGGGTACGGGGCCAGTGGCAGATTGTCTATTGTTATGCCACTGCCTACCCTCCCCCTTTTTATTTATTTATTTTGAGGGTAGGAAAGATGTGTCAAAAACCTTACCTCTGCTAAGAATATCAATATGGGAATTTAAGCTGTCATCTAGACAGTAAATCCTGATATTATCCAACGTTGTAGTTTGATTTACACTATGCTTCTATGTTGGCTATGTGACGAGAAGAGTTTATATTTAATAAGTATTTTCTAAGTATGTAATTGTTTGTAAGTAATTTATTTTCTAAAAATATTTTATTTTTATTATTATTTATTTATTCTTTAATTTTAAAATCATGGAAACATTTTTCAGAATTTTATATTTAAAATTTTATATATACATATTTTTTTCAACACAGACCAAATATTTATATTTCATTTTTATGTTTTTTTACTATTGAATTTATAAACCCTTAAAATTAATTTTAAGTTATTTCTTTGTGATGAAGCCTAAATATAAAATAGTATGTTATCCAGCTACATTATAATAAATTCTTTTGAGTATGCAATCTCTATTAAAATCTTTTCCTCAAAACTAAATATTCCAAATTTTTATTTATTTTCTTCAAATTTATTAATTTGAATTCTAAATGGCGAAATACAAAATTTAAACACAGATTATACTACATTTATATATACGTTTACTATACTACGTTTTAACTATACAAAAATTACTTGTAATATTTTTTAATTAAATGTCAAAGTGAATTATGTTAAATTTCGAAAAATCAATCCAATATATCTGTGCACAGTAATTTTATTATTTGTATTCAAATACTTAATTTTTAACACAAACAGTTGAGATTAGACGTTTTAACTGATGCCAATCAATTTTTTCCCGGCATTTTTCTGTCGTGCAGATATGGGTGTCAATATGCATTTATAAATATTTTTTGTATTAAGGTAAAATTGATTTACGTTTACAATATAAATTTTTTTAAATAATAAAAAAATATCTTAAATGATAAAGATAATTTTTTGAGATATATAATATTGATAATTCAATTTTTTTTTTTTTAAATATTAATAATAAGACTAAAAATTTGTCTATTTCGTTTATAATATATTGTTGTAGCAAATAATAACTACAAAATTATTTAAATATTATACAAATAAATGAAAAGAATATGCAGATTTTTTTAATTATAAACATAAATAATTAATATTGATAATTTTTTTTCTATATTTGCATGACGAATGTTTATTTATATATTCCCCGATTCATAGTTATTTTTGTTTATTATTTATTTCTGCATCCCTTTGATTTTATTTTTTGTTTCCTTATGTTTTGTTTGTGCACAAGTAGATGACATAGCATCACTAGATGGCGTATCCGATTCTAGTCAGTCCAGAGTAAAATCTTTTTTAATACCGCCAGAAAATTTCACCCTTCCCCCTCCTCCCCCACCCAGTAAGTAAAAAATAATACTTATTGTAGTGTTGCATAAGTATTAATTTTCATTCTCATATTTCAGCAATGAATGCTTTTTATTATAACTAACTGTTTTTCAATATTTAGTTGATTGTTTCAGAATTTTTTTAACTACAGTTTGATAAATATTATCATTAAAATTTCTGAAAATCACTTAGATATTACTTTTTTTTTATATTTATATATGACTTAATAATGAATACATTGAAATAATGCCAAATTTTGAAATTGAAAGAAAAATGCTATTCTCAGTATCTGATTAAATTCTATGCATATATCCTGTTTACATATAAAAGAATTTAAAGCAATCAGTTAGTCAGTTAAAATACTAACTTAAACGTTCTGAATAATATTTAAACTTATACGAGTAAAAATTTCTACAACACTTTAAAACTTAATTTAACACATATTGATTAATCTACATAATCAAACATTATCATTTCTTCCCCGTGTGTTATAAATTATTGCCTGATAAAATTAATTACGAATTTTTTAACATGACTTAAAATTTTGTTCGTTAAAAAATATATACATTTTTTTTTTTTTTTTTTTTTTTAAATGACTTCTGGATTTTAAATTGCCGACATTTCCGAAAATCAATACGTGTTTGATTAATAATTATAATTTAATTTAACAATATGTGTTAAATTAAGTTTTGTAAAAGTTTTTTCACATATAAGTTTAAATATTACTCAAAATTTTGAAGCTTGTCAGTTAAAAATACTAACTGATTGCTTTAAGTTTTTTATATGTAAACAGGATATATAAATAATATTTAAATAGATTCTGAGAATAGCATTTTTCTTTCAATTTCAAAATATGACATTGTTTCAATATCAAATTAATTCCAATTCATTAAATGTCAATTTCTATGCTAAATATCCCTATATTTATATACTGTGTCAAATATTCTTTTTTTTTTTTTTTTTAACACTTGAAATAACATATAGATTTATTACGATATGGTATATTGCTCAAATTTATTTTAATTATTTAATATTTTATTAACAAAATAATGGCAGAAAATAAAAAAAATAGTTAAATTATTCAGCATTTTAATAGAGATTGAAAAAAAAAAAAGTCCGTTTTTGAAACATCCCACCTAACTTGACATTTCGATTAATTTCTCAAAATGAGAGTATTTAAATTCTTTCAAAGTAAAATCGTAAGAATTTTTTATGCTTAAAACATTTAATTAAATAAATAAAACTACAAAAAGTCAAATCACATTTAATAGTTTTAAATGAGTCTTTGTAATGAAATGAGATAAAAAAAATTATGATTTATTAAGAAATAAATAAAATTAAATTCTAGTTAATAAGTTATCAATTTGAGTAAACCTAATAAAAAATTAATATTTCAATTAAAGACATTAAATAAATTTGATTTCTAAATTCAAAGTTTATGTAATCGAATCGAAAATGTTATACAATCATATCATTAATTTATAGATGATTATTTATTATATTTAATGTATAAAATAATCATTAAATCTTATCTAAATTAAGCTTATATAATTATCGAAAGCGTATATAATCGACACTTTCTTCATTTAATTCCAGTTTCACTTCAAATGCACCTAATGTTTATGATTTTAAAATACATAGTGAATTGTTCATTTCCTATGTATGTGCAAGACACAAATGTTTTATTAAAACTACATTGTCTACTTAAATAGTAATACTACATACTTATTTGTACTTCTCTGGCACTTATATATGCTGATGGTTAATATTTTCCTCAAATACTGTATTACAAATATTTTTTTTAAATAACCTTTCAATGTGTTGCTTTATTTCTATTTACTGATAAATTAGCATGAGTAATAGATAATAATCGATTCCTTCTGTCTGCTGCAGCCTTATCAGCTACCACTCCAGTTCCCAACGGAGGGCTGGAGTCTCCCTACGAAATGGGATCGAGCGGCCTGGCTAGACCCATCTATCCAAGGACACAGTACAACATTCCTCACGCTCATGTCACGATAGATGCCGCTCATCCTGGTAAGGGTGCAATTCGTTTTATGAAATCAAATATTCATGTAAATGTGTGCACATGTGACAACTTAAAAAATCTTATTTTAAACAATTTATGAATCGCTCTCGAAAGCAAAAACTCAATAAGAAGGACTTGTAACGACATTTTGTATGTAACTACTTTCTATACAACATGTAAGTAATTAAAATAAACAGCTAGTCCTCCAAAGCATCAAACTCAATTGTACGATATGAACTGTCACCAGTTGAGAGATATCGTACAATTGAGCTCACCAGTAGTATGCAATTGAGCTAGTCAATCGCCGCCGCCATTAGAAACTATTCATCGAGAAAGAGAACCATTCACTCATTTGAAAGAGCCATTCATCGAGGAAAGTACCATTCACTCATTCGAAAGAATCGTTCTTCGAGCGGCCAACTTAAAGAGACATGAGCCTCGATGAACAGCGAAGACGTCCAGGACAACGGTGAGCTGCTACTTTGACTGCTCACAAAGTTTGATGATCTGTGGTGGCATTGTATTTGGTAGATGAACCTCTTTGGATGTCATCCTTAGAACATCCTCCAGTGCACAGCGGTATGTGGACGATGTTTTACTTTTCCTTTCACGACACTCTGGGCTTTCATCTTTATAGGATAATGCCCAATTGCCAAAGCAATAATTTATATTATTTTCTTTGTGTTTGCTAAACACTTCTTTGCTCAGCTAAATCACTACCCCAGTGCACACGTTTGGAATTTGAAAAGCAAACACATCCAACCATCTCAGGATATCATGGATCCAATTCAACAATTGAAAAGTTTGCCAAAATATACCGCTAATAGCGTCCACTAATTCAACTCGACGAATCAATGCGAGCTTGTATAAGAGCCAGAATTTGGAAAAATACTTTTGACTGTCTTTACTGATTTTAGAATTAAATAATTTTTAATATTACATAAAAATTTTATCATAAATTATTCTAATATCTATTAAGAAATAAGACATTTAAAACTGAATCTTATTTCGTTATTCAGTATTTGTAAAATATACGATCAAGATTACCTCATTAAAAATCTTGGAATAGGTTTATTTGGATTCATTATGGGCATTGCTTTAAAAAGCCATGATACTGCAAGATAATACTGACACTATATATTTTATGGATTTTTATTATTATTATTATATGTGTTTAATTTAAATGTAACACTTTTCTAAACCATTCATAGTATAGCTATGTAAAACAATTTATACTTATTTGCATTATTTGTTATACATGTACAAATATCAGCATTGAGCTGTCATAGTATAATGAAGGTTTATTTTCTCGATCAATGTAAACAACTGTGAATCTCGTGCACAGGTTCATCCTCATCCACGCTTACTTCTCCATCAACGCGCACTCACCATCCATATGACCAAGTGACTTCTCCCACTCTGCACATCACTCTGGGCGGCGCCTCGGTGCTGGGCGGGACGGGCGGTCAGCATGCGACCTACTCCGCCAACCCCATCACCTCGACGGCAGCGGGCGCGGAGTGCACCTCGGTCTCGGGCACCCTCAGCAAAAGGCCACCCAATCACTCATTGAAATCATTTAGTGTGCCAGCACCCCCTTGCCAGAGTGCCCCCACGACGCCGCAGCCGCGACACATAGGTAAGTTCCCAATGCCATTTAATCTTGTTAGTAAAATAATTCTTTAAAACAGGGAAATACAACCCGACTCACTAATTTCAAATGCTATGCACCATTGACTAAAATAGATCAAGGGAATTATAGTAGCCTTAAGAGGAATTTAATAAAAGTAAGACTGTGCATTTCCTTTATCATATATAGTGAAATGTGTATTTAGGGCGGTTATAAATTTAACAAAAAAACGAGGTCGACTGCAAATTGCTTATCGTGGTGATTTAAGAATACTGCTGACAAAAATAAAAAAGCCCAAGATTATTACTAAAGATGATTTTAATAATTAATTTTATAATTTCAAGTAATCAATAGATAGCATATTCTACTTATATATATCACAAACAACCAACCAAGAGTGATGAGAGGAACATTTTTTGGGGCAACCTCTTTGCATTTGTTACCCGGAAAACTCACATCGGGAAGCTTGACTATCGATGTAATATGTTTTATACACATCGTTCCAATCGCCATCGAGTCTCCTGGTTTCTGAAAATAATGACTACAACAATATCGGTAGCAGATTCGAATAGCAGCCCTTCTGCACGCTAGTGGGCCACGAGTCTGGCTTCTTCAATATTAAAGAATAAAAAAAAAAATCGATTCTTTTCTGATGAGAACGTGCATTTCATCATTGACTATTACAAAAAATCGAAGTTAATAATTAAAAAGATTATTACATCAAATTTAACATCATGCATCAAATTAATTTTAATCTAGTTTATATTGATTTTTTGAAAAAAAAAAAAATACTATATATATAAATAAATTATACACGGTAGATAATTTCCATAAATTTTTTAGTGGCTCTATGTGACTTTTTGTCTTAACAAGGGCTTTACTTTAAAAAAAAATAATAATAATCAAATAAACCATAAATTTAGAGATTACATCATCTGCTAACCAAATAAGCAAAAATAAGCATTAATTAGAAAATTAGCAGATTTCTTTTAATATAATGGAAGAAAAAAGGAATGTCTATATCCTGACAGTGTGGCCAAAGCTCTTATTTTAAATCTTATCATTTATCGCAAAATTTAATCCAATAATATTGATGAAATTCTGTTTTCTCTCGCGTTGCAGTGAAACCTCAACAAGTGGCCAGTCCCCAAAAGAAAGTGCTGACCGGGCCGGCCACCCCTTCCTCCCAACAATCAACCCTGAAGTCTCGGCCTTCCACCATGCCCCGCCAGCAAGAGGGAGGTGGCAGCGAAAAGGAGGACCTACCTGTAGGTACTTAAATCCATTTGCTTCTTTTCCTTTTTCCTCGGCTAACACTTCCTTCGAGCATGTTCACTTCGGACATTGTGGAGGAAAAAAAATTGCCATAATATAAGCGATATTGAGTCGATAAGAACAGTGCAGAAAAAATTCGTACATTGTTTATTTAAACAAAACAATGTTAACATCACTGATGGCTGAGTGATGCATGACGCTCTGCCTTCCACAGGTTTGCGCCGATTCTTGGCAAGACCCATGGATGTTTGTCTGGTTCGGAATCCACTTTAAAAGGGTTTAAATGACTGTAACATATTTCACAGAAGCAAATAAACTGGTGTAAAATCAATAAAACTCCAAACTTTCAAAGAACTATTGCTTCTTTCCCCTTCAAACATGAGTAAAAAAATGGCTCGTGGGCTTGGATTTGGGGATAAGAAACAACATGTTATCACTTAGTCATAGTGATGAACCATGACAACAAAAATTTCCTATTGGCTTTGTGCGATTCTTATCAAGACATCTAGTTGGCGAAAAAAGTATATGCGGGTATGTTTGGGACATATAAAAGATCAGGCTTTAAAAACGCGCATGAAATTCTACTTTTCTTTGTTCAGATGCTACGATAAATGTTATGTGCCACCCCTCCCCCCTTTCAACATTTGGTAAAATTCAAAAAAAATAGTTAAAATGAGAGAACCACCGAAGTTTAGATGATAGTAGAAGATGGAGCATGGCAGGGGAACTGGAAACAAGGGGTTCCCAGTCCAGATTGCATTGAAATGTGACGCCCATCAATAGCTACTAACCCCCTGGTTAGTTCAAAGATCAGAACCTAATAGAGAGAAAGCTTTTGCAAGGTCGTCGAAAAGCAACGACGACAAAAGATAGGCATTTTTAAAATTACATAAAGCGTAACAAAGGTTCAATCGCTGCTCTTGTGACCTGCATGCTGCCACGTGAATCCAAAAATTTCAAGGTTTGGAGTAGGCTTTTTTACGAAAGAAATCTGTTTGCAAGACAAAGTTTGCGTTACTTTTTGCGTGCAAAGAGTAAACGTTTAGCATTCTACAGGCGATTTCGACCAGGGGTCTTTGAAAGAGCGGCCCGCTATTGTCATCAATCCGGCCCACAGCGAATAGCTTATTGTTGCTGTAATAAGTTGAATAAAAAAAAATATAGAATGACAATAACTCGGTTTTATTACTTGCTAGGTAAAAGCTTAATGACAACCATAATACGCAGAAAATTTTACTTAAGTATAACAACTAACAAATAATTAAAATGAATCCCACTAACATTATAAATTAGTGAACATCCCGCGGTTACCCTCGGTAGATTATACCTACCTATTTCCGCTTTTAACCAATAGATGTCGTCAAAAGCAACGACATTGAAAGATACATTAGTAATTGAACCAGCGAATTTAGTAACGCATGCTCGCTCAGAGCTCGTACTCGGCGATTAAACTAGAAATTATAGATAATGGCAGTAAAACTAAAACGGTTTTGTTTGCAAGACTTACTGGCGTAAACAGTTGCCCTCAGGATGGAAAGTTTTGAGGCCCTTGACTTAGCCATTCAACAGAACTAATACTTAGTTAAAACTAATTAATATGTCCTGGTTAAATCTCCCCATTTGTTCTCATTCATCTGGAGAGAAACTAGAATCTACTACCTATTTTCCTTAGAAAGAGACAATTATTCATCATATGTTGAATGCCCAGGGCCAAGATCATGCTAGATGAGCGAAGAGACTTCCATATTTTTGTGAGAGTTATTGTTACTAATGTAAAATATAATAATGAGATCTTGGGGCCTTATGTTCAGGGGTGCAATTGATTTTGATTTCATTTTAATGCTCGTCCATATGGGGCTCATCTGGTCCACAAATTTCTAGGCAATTATAATATTCACTGGATGGATTGGTCTTATAGAACATACCTGGAATCCTTTTGGAAAGAAAATTGTGCCTTCCACCTCCGAGATTCCAAAAAATAAGCATTGCAGAAAGAATTTCCTCAGTGATTATAAACTTCCTGATTTCCATAAGAATTTAAAAAAACATCCATATGGACAACTTTTTTCTTTTTTTTAACTATTTCAACTAATTTCAGTAAAATCTGTTATAGAGATGATCAAACAAAAGCGAAAATTCTCTTCATTTTGAAGAGTGTATATTTCTTATAACACATCTTAATATGTCTGCATAATTTACAATGCATAAAAGATTATAGACCATTTCATAACACATATATTCATTAGATAAAAAAACAGAGGCTATATTTTACCGTTCTTAAAAATATAATCAGAAGCATACCCTTTTTTCTCCACATGTTCTTTATACTTACTTTTATTTCTGTCCTAGCTAATGTATAATGTACTTTCTATGTGACAAATAAATGCATGCATTACTAATCCTAATTATTTATTTAGAATTTTTGCATTTGTTTGTAAAAATATTTTTTACTGAACTCTAAAATAGTTCTAGATTTGCATACTGAAGCAACATATTTGAAAATTAACTTTTTAAACATGAAATGTTATCTGTGTTCTAATAATAATGACTCATAATGAAATAGCTATATATAAAAATAGAGATATTTAATTTTTTTAGTAAAGTAATAATCTTAGCATGATAAATAAAACTTTCTAAAATTGTATTTATAATGTTAATATTATAATGACACTTTTTTTTATTTTAAACAGAAAAACAATTTTCATCTAGATGATTTGTCGTTTAAACAAAATTCACTTTGAAAGACATTTTTTGATTAAAAAACATCCATTTTAAATCTTATTTAGAATATTACTTTCAAATATTATTTCATACATTTACATAATTATTAATTGATTTACATAATAATACTTCTATATTCATTTATATTTCAAAACATTTTGTAATTTTAGATTTTAAAGAAAATAAGTTAATTAGAAGTATAAAAGAAGTCCTCAAATATAAATATACATTATAAAAAGAATATATTATTTACTAATCGAACTTAAATTTGAATACATAAATTATTTAACTGAAAATATAAAACAGGAATGAATATGAATATTAGAAGTAATTTTTTTATTAATAAATCAAATGGATATCAACTGAAATTTGCACAAGACATCAACTCACCTACTTCATTAAGTTTATTATAAAATAAATTTCTTTTTTTTTAGCCTTCATACAGTACTGAAGATTTAAGTGTGGAAATGGCAAATCTTGAAGGACTCATGAAAGATCTGAATGCCATTACAGCATCGGAATTCGAATGCTGAAACTTCATAAAACGAAATTTTGTATCGACATTATTTATGCTTTTTTTCGCATAGCAATGACAAGTGCAGTGTTGCTGCATTACTACCTGTACCTGTGATTACTATAATGTTGATTATCTTTTATTGAAAATAATTCATTATTTTAACTAAATTCATTATTTTAACTAATCATCATCAGAAAACCTTGTTTAAATACAAATAAGGAAAAACATTTGTTGTATTGCCAAAACAATGAGTATTTTATTAATTTCAGACTAAAATGTTTATGTTGTAAAGAATTTATTTATATAGTGTAGCTATGTATAAAGCTCCATGCAAAGTATTTGCAATCTTCAATACTATTTCCATTTGAATGATGTATGTTGCGATTCATTATCTGCTTCTCTCAGTAAAGGATGATGCTTTAATATTTTTATAAAATGTAGAACAAGATGACCCTTTTTTTTTTTAGCTCAAAATATACTTTTCTAAATTCCATTAAATTTTTGACTATCAAACTTATGTAATTTTTAATAAATTATAAATAAATTTAAAACAGAAACATAAAAAAAATAAAACACTTTTCTTAAGAATATAATTATTCAAACTGGATATGATAAATGAAATATCATCACAATAAGTATTACTTTGAATGCTTAGGTGTTAGAAATCTTTATTTATGTAATAGGAATAAATAAAGAGCAAATTAAATTAAAATCTGAAAATGATGCTACAGAAGTCAGATAAGAAGTGGAAAAAAAATGAATACCTTTTTTTTAAATCATAGTAAAACTATATTAAATATAAGGCTTATATAAACATTTATTTGATGGATTATTTTAAAACAAAAGATCATTTGCATAATAGAAAATTTATCTCCCATTTTGAAATATTCTTTATATAGAAAACTATGGTAAAAAGCTCAATATTTTTAGAAAATTTTGTATTGGTTAGTTAACAAGATGTCTTCTTATGTATCTTAAAACACAAAAAGATTATAAATTTGAAAAAATATAAACAGTATATGTTTCTGGTTTGATATGTGTACTTTTTAAAGTAAAAAAAAAAGTGAAAGGTTGGAAAGCAGTTTTGAAATTTTTTAATGATTATAAACAAGATATACATAAATTAAATAGATATTACATTCTCAAAAATATGTTTTCATATTTTTGTATTAATTTATACTTTACTCAAATGAATTATCTTCAAAAATAATAAAATAAACTTTTATCAAACAGCTGATAAAAGTTATGCAAGGTTTATAAAACTAAAAAGCAATATTTATGTACAAACAAAAACATTTCCATGAAATACAATATTTCATTATCTTAGGAAGAATTTCATCTACATACTTTTTCATGTCACTAATGGGAAAAACTGTTCAGAAATTAGGGTTCAACTTGTTAGATAATGTAAATATTGTAACATAACTGGTTTTTGAGAAAAGCATGCTTCAACGAATGTTCCATTTGTAAAAATAAATCAGTTTCATTCTTCTTGACATATTTATATACAATTCAATATTGTACAGTCAATTGCCCAGCATAAATATCAGGGCTTCTGTGTCTTGTCTTTTCTGTACTGCATATTGAATACTGCAAATGAGACTAATCCTCTTTTTATACGAAACAATTCAACATGGTTTGTATAATGTCACAAAAGAAAAATAAAGATCTTTGCTTCAATAATTTTTGTGTTTTCTTCCTCCAATAAAAATAATTTAAATATATTATTCTCACTGTATTTTATTCAAGAATTATCGTTCCTACACTATAAAATTACAACTCAAATATAATTTTAGGCAGGAACAGGAAAGAAAAAAAAAACTAGTATGCAAAAGTAGTTAAAATAATTTTTGTCATATCTTACGATTCTCCTTATTAAATTTAAGGCATAGTTGCACTACTTTTGCAGAATACAAATGCACAGGAATGCATTTTGTAAAAATTGGACAATTTAATTTAATGCCATAATTCTGTGGCAAAAAAAGTAATATGTTACAAAATATACTATAATTATTTATAGAATTAAACATAACAGATTTTTTATATTACTACAGAATTCCATCCTAGATCCACTCAATAATTGTGATAATTCACATTCACAATTTTTGACATACAAATGTAATCAACACAATCCAAATCAAATACAAATTAAAATCTTTGCCTATTTAAATCAAGCAAAAAAAAATAATAATAATAAACATGGCAAAAAAAATGTAACACAATAAAGCATATAAATATTGAAATCATACAAAATTCATATCTATAAGAAAAAACACAGAAAAACTATGCTAAATATGTTACCAATTCCTACTATAGCTTGGATTAGTTGAATTTGTGATTTGACTTTCAGAAACATCTCATTGGTAATATTATAAAATTCATTGGAAATGTAGACTATGATTGGCCAGTGGTAATTATTACCATATGATATAAAAATTATTTACCAATTTTTAATAAAGGGCTTTTTTTTTTTTTCCAAAAAAAATTTATGTTTATATTTAATGAATAAAATTTGTAAATTTATAGGAAAAAAAGATTAAAAAATTACTTTTTAAAATTATTTATTAGAAAATTTCTTTTAATAAAATATAAATCCAATGATTGCATACATTTGCATCTAATTTTTGTAATTCTTACAATTTTCTTTGTAATTTATACTATTATATTAGATTATAACTTTATTTGTAGTGATTTAAATGCATTTCATTTTTTAAAATTTCAGTTGGATCTGTTCTTTC
This sequence comes from Caerostris extrusa, assembly GCA_021605095.1. Taxonomy (NCBI): domain Eukaryota; kingdom Metazoa; phylum Arthropoda; class Arachnida; order Araneae; family Araneidae; genus Caerostris; species Caerostris extrusa. The sequence goes on along the minus strand of BPLR01018019.1, from coordinate 64,003 downwards.
TATAACATCGAACAGGTGGAACCTTTATTTTATTTGGAAATAAAGAAAAAAAAATTTATCAATATAAGGTTTCTGTACCAAAGAAAATTTTAAAAAACTTTTTTTTTTTAGAAATGATAGAATTTAGTTGTTTCAAAAGATTGTCTTATAAATTATTGAATTTATTACTTTTATTAGCAACTTAGATTTAAGGGCTTTTTAAATATTGAATTACGGACATATTTTTAAAGTTGAATAACTCCCTCTGGAAGTTTTATATGAATTTAAAACTAATATTTTCATTTATAACAAAATTAATTAAAATATATTGTCATATATATGATTTTGCATTGATATGTGGAAGCATATCATGCAAGATCATACTACAAAAATTAAATATAATTATATAATGTAAAAACAGAATTGCAAATGATTTTTTAACCAAACTATCAGATTTATAATTCTGTAAGAAAGCAGTAATTTTTTTTAACATTTCAGTAATTAAAGTTTTATTCAGAAAGACAACACCAAGTATTTTTCAAGGTGTACATGATTTGAAAACTTTTTCAAATAAACAAAATTATATTATACAAATAAATACATTTTTAGAGAAAATTAAGTAAAATTAACTCACACTGAGATTTATTATGTGGTAATAACATCTATAGAATTAATGCTTTCTAAATCATCCATTTGAAAATCTGAAAAAGTGTTTTCACTATTAATATTAAGGATATTTACAGTTTCACTGTCTTTTGTACTCTGCGACCTTTTTCGTTTTGGCTTTGTGGGTGAATTGGATGCATTGTCTTTCTTGCCTTTATCTGCATGGAATGCTGTATAAAAAATATAACAAGTTCAATTGAAAAACAAACTTAAGTAATATAATATTAAATGTTTTCATAATACAAAATTTGCAAAAGTATTATAAAATATTAAATTGAAGACTATAAAACAATTGAAAATACCTATTAAAATAGACCTAAAAATTAAAAACTTTAAAAATGCATGAATGTTAGTGTTAGTGTTTTTTTGTTAGTGAATTTCTATATAGTTACACAATAATTAACATAAAATTACAATCTGCTATGAGTATTATAAGCAAGAAAATTATAATAAATTCAAAATTTAAAAATTTTATGCAATTGATGACAATAAGAATGAAGTGAATAATTATAATAGTAAATTATTTTGATATTTAAAAAATTAACATTTCTGTAAGTTGATTTGAAACAATTCTGAAAATACTTAGTTAACATTCTTTTTAAAGAGATTTAAAGATAACTATGAATCATATCTTATAATTCCCTATTAACTGAATATAGAGAAAATTACACGTTAAAATTCCTTCACTTTTAATCATGATATGGATACTGCTTATTTATAATCAAAATAACAATTTTAAATTACAAACCTATTTAATAACAAAAGATGAAGATAGCTCTAATGGAGGTATAAGACTTCAATTATTATTACACCAGAGTTATGTGCAATATAACAGATGAAAGATCATGATTAATTAACATTAAAAAGCAAATGAAAAAGTCAACAAAGAAAGATTATTAGAAAAGATACTAAAAATGTTATATAATCACATTAAAAAGTTTATTTTAAAGTTACAAGGAATTTCATGAAAACACGTGTTTTTTTACCCGCAATAACTTACCTTCTAAACTTTCTTTAATGGGATCAATCATATCTTCAAACAACATATCCTCCAGTGCTGTATAAACATCTTGGATTGCCAATGTTTTTCGTAGAGAAGCAGCTTGAACTTGACTAGCACTAGAATGAAACAATTTATTGATATACAACACAGTAAATTTTTAAAAGTAAAACATGAAAATTGCCATAATTTTAACAGTTCTTATATTATTATTTAGAACAGGTATGTCAAAGTTATAATCTATAACAGTTTAAACATTTTGATAACTCTTGCAACTTTATAATTAGTTATATACCTCATAAATAATTGATTTTAATGAATTGGATGCAGCCCAAAACTTTTATAAATGCAAATCCTACATTTTTTTTAAACATTTATTTTACAAAATTAATTTTAATTAAATTTAACTAACATAAAATAATGAAGTATTTATTTTATGTAAATAATAGTCTACATTTTTAATATTTTTTTTTCAAAATATTTTTTATTTTCATGATGGAATATCTTTTATTAACTTTTTAACAATTTCATTGTATTACAATAGTTTAAGTAAGAGTTATTATAATTTTTTTTTAAATACAGTCCAATGAAATTAAAAAGGTGGGCATTCCTGATTCACATAGTGATTTGGTTTATACATTAATTTTTACAAAAATATTTTTAAATTCAGTTTTCTTTATCGTATTCAAGGAATTAACCAATCTCAATAAATGGAAATCAATTACATATTAAATTTTAAAATATTTAAATGAGCATCTTTAGCCTATTCTCAAGTTGGTATAGCTATAAAGTAACTAAGCATAAACACTTTTTAACGAGACTGAATAGATATCAAATGTCATCTTTGAAATAGTATGTTTTTTTTTAATCATTAATAATTACCATTTTTTTAAGTATATTTCAATCAAATAAAAAGATTTTGTAAATAAATTTAGTATTTAGAAGTTTATCATAAAAATGCCAAATCAATCACAAGACTTTTAAATTAACAATATTTCAGCACTGTGACATATGCAATGATTAGATGGTATTATTAGTAATGGCAGGCAATACCATTTTTCATAAGAAATCAATCCTCTAACAATTTTTAATTAAAACAATAAAAGCTATTTTAAAAAAATGTATTTACAAGAAACTTTTTAACATTGTATCTTTTGAATTTATGGACAAAAAAAAAAAAAAAAAAACATCAAATAATCCCTTTTGTACTACAATTAATAGCTTAAAAACTATTATGCTTTAAATATTAATTAAAAAATGTTTAATTAACTAAATTAATACTCAAAATAAATTTATTTTTTATCAATACATAATTCTAAAATTTATTAAATTGAACAGAATGAGATGGGCGTTCATCTCATGAGAATGGAAAGATAGAGCTGCTTTGAGGGTTTTCAATGTAACCTCTTTTGGACAGCGACAAAGGGGAAGACCGAAAAAAGAGATGGGTCGACTGTTTAGACTCTGATTTTAATATTATTAAAATAAAAAACTGGAGGCCCACAGCCAAGAGTAGAACAGCCTGGCTGGATCTTTTAAAGAAGGCCAAGGCCCACAACAGGCTGTCAAGCCAGTTATGATGATGATCAATACATAATATTGATGCACAATTTTTATTATTACAAATGGTTAAACAACTTAATACTAAATTCCTTTAAAACAATTATTAAGCAATAAAAGAAAAACATTTTTTTAAAAATATAATAAAAATTAGTTTACAAACAATTTAATAAATACATAAACTATATTTTTAAATCATACCAGGCAGTTGTATATAATATAAAAACAGAAGCTGCTCTAGTAATAGCTGATCTTGCTTCTTTGGATACATTTATACCTTCTGGTATCTAAAGGGGGAAAATTATTGATATAAACCATAGAAAATATCTTCATAAAATTATATTATCCCATAGTATCTTCACTAGAAAATGTAATAATTTATTCATTAAATACAAGTTATATTCATTAAAATTACAAAAAGAAAAAAGGCTAGTGGCCTAGTGCAGGGGTCTCCAAACTACGGCCCGCGGGCCAAATCCGCTTGCCAGTATCTTCAATCCGGCCCGCGACAGCGAATAGCATATTGTTGCTGTAATAAGTTGGATAAAAAAAACACAGAATGATAATAACTCGATTTTATTTACTTGCTATATAAAGCTTACAAACATAATATGCAGAAAATTTAACTTAAGCATAACAACTAACAAATAATTTAAATGAATCCCACTAACATTATAAACTATTGAACATCCCGCGGTTGCCCTCGATAGTTATGTTGATGTAAAGAGTATCACATATGTATGTATATCAATGTTTGGAATATATATCCTGAATCAAACATGATTTTTATCCTGAAAATCCTCAGGAACGGAAAAGCTAAATGAATACGAATGAAACCGCGGGTATCCACTTGTAAAAAAATACTAATGAGATTTATGTAATTGTAATTTTTCACTGACAATAGTTTGTAGTTGTGGATCAATTTTACTTGTACCAATTATTAAAAGAGATTTAAGATGCTCATTGGTTAACTTAGATCTGTAAACATTCTTTGTGTACTTCATTTTGGAGAATGCTTTCTCACACAAGTAAGTAGTACCAAAAACAGAAAACAGCCCAAGAGCAAATTTATGTAAATTATCAAATTGTATCAGTGGAAGACTCTTATAAAATTCCAACAAAGATGAGTTTTGATATCTGTTCTTAATTATATCACTGCACTGTAAATCAATAATTTCCATTTGGAGTTGCGGGGCTAGGGTTTCAATGTCAGTATCAAAAGGATTTTGAAAAATCTTAATTTCATTTGCAATGTCATCAAAGTCTGAGAAACGAGTATCAAAATTTATCTTCAAAGCACTCAAAACTTCGATTGCAAAATAGACGGGAAATTCAGTCTCAGTAGTGCGGCTGAATATTTCACGTTTCAAAATGTGTGAAACATTTTTTACGTAATTGTGATTGAAACAGTATTATTTTCTGCCGAAACGATTTGATATTAGTGTATAGATCAGGGAGAAGCTGGTTTTCTCCTTGCAATCTCAAATTTAATTCGTTTATATGTTTTGTCAAATCGGCATAGAATGCTAACTTCCATAGCCATTCACTATTTTGTAATTCAGTAAGAGGGCGATGCTTTTCATTAAAAATAAAAATTCGATTTGTGCTCGAAGTTCAAAAAGCGCTGCAGGACTTTTCCGCAACTAAGCCAGCGTACGGAAGTGTGATACGGTAAATCATTTTCTCCCATATCTTCAATAAACTCGCGGAATTGTTGGTGTTTCAGCCCAGTGGATCTGATGAAATTAACAACTGATATGACTGGTTTTAGAACTTCAGACATATCCAAACATTTTCCGCAGAAGGACTGTTGATGAATGATACAATGCAAGACTAATGGTTTTGAACAACCATCATTTTCTACTGCCTTTGACACATGTGCAACCACTCCTTTATTTTTGCCACACATGTTTTTGCCTCCATCAGTTGTAATAGATTTCAAGTTTTTCCATCGTAGGTTCTTTTTATTAATGACATTTTTATGTCATTAATAAAAAGAACCTATTTAAATCCTTTAAAAATATCTTGCCCAGTAGTCGTGCCATGAATACTATCAATATCAAGAAGTTCTTCATACACTTCATAGCTTTTATTTACTCCTCGAATAAAAATCAACACCTGAGCCGTATCTGACACATCCGTTGACTCATCCAAGGCCAGAGAAAACCACTCAAGATGTTTATTTTTGTCGAACAGTTGAGATGATATATTTTCTGCGATGTCTTGCACCCTCCGAGCCATGGTGTTTGCTGACAAACTGACAATTTTAAATAAATTTACCTTTTTGAAGCACATTTCTTCGGCTACTGCAATTACGCATTTTTTATCATTTCTCCATCGGTGAATGGCTTTCCACGTTTTGAAATTTCAAAAGCCACACGAAAGCTGGCACAAGTTGCAGCCTCTTGTTCAATATGGACTTTCGTAAGCAAAGATTGCTGCGATTTCAATCCGCGTTTCAAAGCTTCAAATTTTTCTATTCGCAAACTTCCTGTATATTTTGAGTAATTTTGAAAATGCTTTGTTTCATAATGGTGTTTAATGTTATATTCTTTTTGAGAACGGCTATGGTTTCACTGCAAATCAAACATAGCACCTTATTATTGGACTCAATCATGAAATATTGAAAGTTCCATTGATCTTTGAATATTCTGCATTCACTGTCTATTTTTCGCTTCTTTTCCATACTAGTAAATCACACAAAAAAATTACAAGTTAAATCAAAATATAATTACGTATGGACGTGGGTCAGATCGGTCTTTTAAACGGGGTTACGCACTAATTTACTTCACAATAGATAGAGTTCCGCTTCTTTCGTCCTCCCTAAGTAGACTGACTCGGGTCGCTCCGCTAGCCTTTTACACTCCAATTACTGCGATCTCGAAGTGAGTGGAATACACTAGAACCTTCTTCAACCAATGAGGTTACGAATGTTTAATTGTTACTGCGCTTTTGAAACTACTACTAGCGCCATGTTAGCGATAAAGAATATTATGTACCTATTTCCGCTTTGACCATTAGATGTCGTCAAGTGTCATGGTCGCATCGATACACACAATAGTAATTGTAGTACTTAATTGAACCAGCGAATTTAGCAAGCGTATGCTCGCGCAGAGCTACTCGGCGACTGGTCTAGAAATTATAGATAATGGCAAAAAAATTTAAACGGTTTTGGCCCGCTGTACTTACTGGAGTGAACAATGTGGCCCGCCGGCTGAAAAGTTTGGAGACCCCTGGCCTAGTGGATAGTGTTGATTTTCAAACTAAGGGAGCAGTGGTTCAAAACCTAGCAAGCCAAGCCTACATCCGGAATGTATAAAATAAACTTATAGATCACTACTGGATTACTGGATTTGTGAAGAGGGAGGATATGGACTCACTTGGTACCATCCCTGTGAGTATTCAATCAAAGTTGTGGTGACAAAATGTGTAAGCATGCAGTGTGGCAGTGCATTATGCGAGATTTCACAGACTGTATTTCACTCTATCTGAATCATTGTATTTGTAATAAGATTGCCTTTCTCTGGGAAATTCAGGAAAATTGGAAGCCATCCGACATGCTGCAAGACTTAATATGCTCTCTGGGGAATTGAAAACACACACACACACACACACACAGACTCATTGAACACCCCATGTGTGCAGAGGAGGAATATAAAAGTACAAAGTGTAACAAAAGTATATAGATGACCATCAAATAAAAGGGATTCACATTTTAATAAAACACAATTTTTGACATTGTAAATATATAGCTATGTATTTATTTTATCATCAGTAAACAAATATTCATAAAGAAGAACAAATTACCACTGTTGATTGATACATGCTGAGTGCTGAATCTGTTATATATTTGTCATTTTAGTAAACAAATACTTAAATTTAAATGCCCAACATTTGAAAATAATTAGTTTTCTACTTAAAATATGTTATGAATATTCCTATTAATTATTTAATAAAAAAATTTATTTGATTCACATAAAGTGGATATGAGCTATATAATTATGTTGCATTTATAAGTTATTTAATAGCATATTTAAATTAATTTGTACTATGAAATATAGTGAGATTTTAGTAATTAGAATCATGAGCAATTTATTATAACATTCAACACATATCTAATAAATACATATTCAATTTATAAATTAATTTAATATTTTTATAAAATTTCCTTACTGCCATAATTTCTGTTTACATTTCATATAGCACATATACATTTTTAAATATTACTCAGGTGAAAGCTAAAAATACAAATTAAAAGACAGGCTTTTTAAATTTTGATTAATTTAATTTAGCACGAAACATTTTCAAATTTTTCAATTAAAAAATAAATATAAAATACCAAAAAAAAAAAAAAAAAAAAAAAAAAAATTTGTATATTTTTATTTATGAAAATTAGCAAAATTTAAAAGGTACAAAAACAAACTGAATACAGAAATAACATTAAAAAATGAATTTAAAATTGCCCTTCGATTCATATCAATAATAAAAAAAAATTTTAAAGCATACTTAGTTTTCCTAGTATTTTTTTTTTTTTTATTAATATCAAACCAAAGAAGAAAAAAAAAAATGAATCAAAAATTTTTTCAGTTACTTGCTTAAATCATTATTTGAAAATATTTTTAAATATTTGAATTCTTATTCCTTTCATTACTATAACTTAAAGCATTTATTTTGATTTTAATTTTTCTATGTATATATATATTCTGGTAAATCATTTCAAACTATTTTTTTTGTTTTGCTTATGTGTAAATTTGTGAAAAGTAATGCTGTCAATTGTCTTAGTGTCACTGCATATATATATATACAGCAATTTAATCAACATTCATTATATAGATATTACATGCACAGTATTATAAAAGGTTAAGGATACCATACAATATCCGTGATATTTTATGATGAAAATAATAAAAACATTGTAAGATTAATTTAAATAATTATACTTTGATTTTTTAAAACAAGCTATTACGATGCAATAAAATCAAATATATTCACAACAATATTTTGATGCACATTTGTAATACTTTATCTATTTTATACAACTAATATTATGAAAAAATTATAAGAATAAAATGAAGATTTCTTATCATGATAAATAAAAAGAAATGAACATACAGCATCTTTCAATATCCTAGTAATTACTGCAGAAGGTAAAGACAATTCGTCAATTTTATCAGACATATTTGTTCCTGAAAGGACAAAGTATTAAAAATAAACCACATTACCCTCTACATTCAATAAAATATTTTGTATCAGTTGTTAAAATTATTAAATTAATTATTCAAACACTATGATACAAAACAATAAACTCTCCTGAAATACGAATAACACAAATTAATGAAAATATAATAATTAAAACGAATGAAATTATTAAAAAAGAAAAGATAAATTATAGAAATATTATTAAATCTTCTAAAAGCTTACAAGACTTTTTTGTACACGACAGAAAATGAGTTTAATAATGAAGTATTTTTCAGTTTACCTACATTTATCACATTGTACAATATTTCGGATATGAAGGTATACTATTTTTTCTAATACTTTTAAAGAATTTATAACATTTTAAATTCGAATTAATTAAATACTTACCTGACTTAAAGAACTAGATATCACTATAAATACGCCGCGGAAATAAACAACCTTATAAATTACTTCACTTCATTCAATTTTTTTTTAATGGTCAATAAAAAAGTAAAGAGATTTTTTAGTACCGTAATGGTTGGTATATAGAGTTTGAATTCAATTAATGATTATAATTTGCAGGGCAATAATCGCAAACACAAAAATTACAAATATCAAACTATCTATTTTAAAAGATTTATAAGTAACATAAGTAATAACTTTTCTGTTGTACAACAAGAACACATTTTGTTTAGATTTTATAATTTGCAATAACCATATAAAAATCAATATATTTTTGTTTATTATTTACAAAAATATATTGCTTTTTATATGGTTTTTGAAAAAATCTGAAAATCTAAAGAAAAATGTGTTCTTGTGTTTCTTCTTATTGAAAGAAATTCTTTCGACAATTAAAATTAGTTTTTATAGCTATGAGAATATTAACTATATGCATTCTTAACTACCTATGTATTAAAAAATATACACATTTTTTTATATAGTTATTGTGAATATCTAAAATCTAAAGGAAATATGTTATTATACTTTTTTATTGAAAGTAAGATTTCAATAAATTTTATAGCAAAAAGAATAATACTAATTATACGTATTCTTAACATCCTGTGAAATATTGTTAAATAATTTTGCAAATATATTTAATTTTGTTGATATTAAATGCATGTAGTGAAAGATCATTCTCAGTATTAAAATGTGTAAAATATTATTTATGAAATTCATTACATCAATCAAAATTAATTTCTTTAGCTGTTTTATACAATTAACAAAATGCTTTGGATAATATTAATTATGATGAATAATTGAAAATTTTGTTGGATTCAAGACTGGAAAACAGAATTTTAAGTAAAATTTATTCATATTAGAAAGTTTTTGCATACCGTATTTTGGACGTCCGTTAGCTTTTTCTCTCTAGCGCGCATGCTCATAGGAAATTGCGCATGCGTATCTATAATAATGTTTCCTATGAGCATGCGCATTTAAGAATTCATTATATATTTACTTTTTAAAAACTACCTTGGCTTTTATTTAAATTATATTTTTCATTATTTAATTTACTTTTCACGAGGAAAATTTTACATATTTAAATATTAACAGAAAATTTTAAATTAAACAATTAATATTTTAAGAAAATATTGTTATTGCATAGCAACTTTTGTTAGACATTTAAAAAAATAAATTTCGATTTTTTTTTTTTTTGTAATTTATAAGGAAATTGTTTAAACTTTTTCTAAAAAAACAACTAAAATTTACTGTTGTATATTAAATACTTTTTATTAATAAAAATTTTAAGATTTGTTTTAGTTTTTCCCATTATTTAATTTTGTTTTATTTATTGTTCTATATTTTTTTGTGTGTTCCGTTTCTTGTGAGAAATGAAAGGGACCCGGTAAGAAGAAAATATTTAGGTAACCAAAGTGGATTTGATCCGGCACCGATAATTTGAACTACTACTTAACATCAATAAATGATTTTTTAATTGATTGCCACTATTTTTTTGTAAAAAAAGATAAAGTAGCTTTACTTTTTCTTTTGGTAAAAATTTTGATTTTAATATAAACATGAATTTCTTTTGTGCTTTTGAACAAAGAAATTTATTTTCATTTCTGTGGAGTTTTTTTTTTTTTTTTTTTTTTTTTTTTTTTTTAATATTTTTTTTGTAAGTAATATATTTTCGGGATTCTAAGGATTTGGTAGTGAGAAAGTCGATCATTTTGTGTGCTTTTCAATTGTTATTTGTTCAGAGCTCTAAAAAAGTAATTCCCTTTCTACTTTTTTTAAATATTATTTTTCATTTAAAATAAGCTATCCAAATATTTTTTTTTTGTCTTAGTTATTTTTGTGATTTCTTATTTTTCAAATATTTTTATTCGTCTTCGTAATTTTTGTTCCATATAGAACAAACTATTTTCTACTTAATATCGTTCATTTTATGGATCAGTTCCTCTAGGAACTTTATAAATTGTAAAGAACCGACCTGGGCGTTTAGCATTTTCCGGCAGAGTAAAATTGTATCTCGGGAGATTACGAATTTAATTCTCAATAACCGTATGAAAAGCAATATATTTTTGTTTATTACACTGATGTCCATAAATTAAGGATAATGAAGTTCAGGCAAAGAAAGAGACAGAAGCAAAACAAATTTGACTTATTTGTAAACTCTATTTATTAAACAAAAGGTAAAGAGCAAAAAAGATGCTATATGTTTGACATAAATAATAAAAATTGCGATTTTCACTCCCTGGAGCAAATTTCAAAAAAGAACCTATTTACAAAAAACAGTATAACATGGTTAGTATGATGGTTAATATGGCCGGACGATGCAATACAGGCCTTACAACGCCTAGGCATGCTGAGTATCAAATTATCAATCTGATCATGGGGAATATTACACCACTCATCAAGCAATGCCCTCCGAAGTTCCGGTTGACGGGTGGGAGGGGGTTGACGGGCTGCTATTCGTCGGCCAAGCATATCCCACACATGCTCTATTGGATTCAAGTCCGGTGAGTATGCTGGCCAATCCAAACGGGTGATATCCTCCAATTGAAGGCCTTCCTCTACAATGTTTGCACGGTGAGGGCGGGCGTTGTCATCCATAAACAGAAATTCAGCACCCATGGCGCCCCGAAACAAACGTACATGTTGTTCCAGAATGACATCCCGATAGATGTGGCCGGTCATCGTTACACTCTGAACATGCAGGTCAGTTCTGGAACCAAGAATAATTCCTCCCCAAACGAGCCATCCTGCACCACCTTAACGGTGTCGTTCAATGGTGTTCTCTTGGTGGTAACGGGAACCTACGGTCTCTATATGAAAGTCGTTGGCGTTGTAACTCGGGGGCGACCTGTGCTGTAACATCTACTCACATTATCATCATCTTGGAATCGTTGCCAAAGCCTATTGGTTAAGAAAAATATGCTCATGATCTGATTTATTTAAATAGTATTAAATCAATTCATCGACCTTTCTTTGTCAATCGAAAGGAAGAAAACAACATTTTCTTTCTAAAATTAGGTTCATAGATTTGGTTTAACTTCTCCGATATGCTCGAGCTGCAATAAATAGGAAACCGAGGATCCTATTCTATGTATTTCAGTAGATTAGATATGAAAAACAGGGAGGAAAATTGAAAAGGCTTTTATATAAAAAGTCGTATCTTATTCCTGGTTATTTGATATGACCAACCACATCAAGTACAAAACTATAGCATTTATTATTTTCCTACGAAAAATTATAGTATGTTAACTTTAGGCAACAGAGGTTCTGCGCTACACAACATTTTTCAATGCTTTGCTTTATTTGCTATCTTTGGAATAAGTCCAACTTTGCTGACTACTTCAGTATCTTTATTATTCTTATTATAGTATTTGTAATAACTTTATCTTATTTATTAAGAATAATTAGATAAATTGATATAAAGCAGCATGCGCGAGCATAAAACTTGAAGCAACTAGTCAATTTTCATGTATTTTTTGATAATTGTTGTTGTTTCTTATCACACTTGGTCGACAGCAACATCTAAACCAAAGTCCATGAACCCGTGGTCATGATAAAGAGTAAAAAATGCTTTTTTTTTTTTTTTTTTTTTTTTTTCTGTTCTTTGCACAAAAAAAAAAAAAAAAAAAAAAAATGAAAAAGGGAGAAGTCTGACTTTACTCTACCCAGTTATACTCTCGGGCACTGGGCACCTATTTTAGTCGCCTTTTATGACATGCATCGGCTACAGTGGGGCTATTCTAACCCGGCACCACATTAGAGATTTTTTTTATAATTAATATTTTAAATTGTTAAGGTCTTGCTTCGTAATTTCGTTCAATAGTTTATTTATTATTTATTGGATTTGTTTCCCACAGAATAAAATTGAAGCTATCAATTTTATTTCGTGTGAAACAAATTCAATAAATTTAGAATAAAAGACCATTTATTGTTCAGTTTTACAATTTTTTCAATCTGCAAACAGAATACACAAATGTTTGTCTTAGAGGGGGATATTAAGAATTTTTCCGAGACTATTAGTTTTTGTAATTTGTTAAAGCACATTAAAACGCCAGAAACACGTGTAATATGTAATCTGATGAGGTTCACTGTCTATCTTTCTCTCTCATTTATGCAAAACCAAAATCACCAAGAAAAATCTAACTAATTCTTTTTAAATTAAAAAAATTTTTTTTTACCATAAAATGATTTTTAAGAACTAGTTATTGTCTGCTTTCACTAGCAATTGAATAATTTTCAAATAAAAATTAATAATTTAAGCTTTAAATAAATCAAGTTTGGAGTTGCTGTAACGTAGTTATAACAATAAACAATTACAATTTCTCTCCTTATTTAATTCAAGTAATTCGTAACTATCTTTCAGACAGACTCTTTGTTGTCGCAGTAGGGAATACTGATTCCACAATTCGTGATATTCATGCTGGTGTGCCGCAGGACTCTGTTCTAGGTACTTTCCTCCATAATATCTTTATCAATGATATTCCGCAAAAGAACAATATCAAAATTAGTTTGTATGCTGATGACACTACATTCTTACCGCAAGGTAAAAAACTTGCACTATACAGAAAAATTTGCAAAATTACATCATTGATTTAGAAAAATGGTTCATTAACTGGAAGATAAAATTAAATATAGACAAGACTAAAGCAGTTCTTTTCACTTGCCAAAAATCCTATAACCTTCCTAATATTAAAATTGATAATAATTATATCACCTGGTCTAAGTACTTAGGAATTATTCTTGATAATGAATTCAACTACAAATCGTATATCTACAATCATAGTAATAAATTCAACATTCAATTTAGAATTCTGTATCCTTTAATCAATAGAAACCCTGCTTTACCTCTTAATCTCAAAATACTTCGTCCAATGTTAGCTTATGCAAGCCCAGTTTGGGGTTCTGATGCACGTACTAATTTTTTGAAATATTCAAAGGCTTGAGAAAATGTAAACGAATTCATCTTGGTAACAGTTGGGCTGACATATTTGTCGGCTGACACATAGATGGCGCTACTAGTATAAAGCCCATATGATTTTTAGTTAGCCCTAACATTCAAAAGACACGTGTATAAATTTGACAGCTGTTGCACTATTAGTAAGTGAATTATAGCATTTATAGTGAAGCAACTTTTGTTAGTTTGAAAAATGGATAAAAAGGAATTTCGTGTGTTAAATAGAACATTGCTTTTTGGCGAAAAAAAAAACTATTGAAGCCAAGGCTTGGCTTGATAAACATTATTCGGACTTTGCACCAGGAAAATCAACCGTAGAGAAGTGGTTTGCTAAATTTAAACGAGGGAAATGAGCACCGAGGACGATGTACGCAGTGGACGCCCCAAAGAGGCTGTTACCGGCGAAAACATCAAAAAAGTCCCCAAAATAATTTCTTATAAGTTGATTGAGATAGCTGAGACCCTAAAGATATCAAAGGAACGTGTTGGACATATCGTGAATGAATATTTGGATATGCGAAAGCTCTGTTCAAAGTGGGTGCCGCGCAGAGCTCACAATCGACCCAAAACAACAACGAATTGATGATTCTAAGCAGTGTTTGGAACTGTTCAATCGTAATAAACCCGAATTTTTGTGTCAATATGTGACAATGGATGAAACATGGCTCCATCATTTCACACCGTACTCTAATCGCCAGTTAGCCGGGTGGACTGCACGTGATGAACACTAAAAATGCTATAAATCACATACTAATAGTGCAACATCTGTCAAATTTATACATGTGTCTTTTGAAGGTTAGGGCTAACTGAAAATCATATGGTTTTAATACTAGTAGCGCCATCTATGTGTCAGCCTTTGAACTTTCAGTCCACCTGTTACTTTCGTAATGACGATATTATACGCGAAATCTCTCGATTCCAATTTTAACACAATTTGATCACAAAATTTCTACTAAATTCAATAATGATACGCAAAACATCAATAACCTTTTTTAAATATCCTACAATACTAATGATATTTCTTCCCGCAAAGATAGCAAACAACCTCTCACTGCTCTAAATATTTTAAAATTAATTCCTAATCATGATGTTTTTCTCTACGCCCACGCATTGCTCTTCTGTTTATATATTTATCCTGCTCTGACAAATTTATTATCCACAACTGTCTAGACCAGGGGTCACCAAACTTTTTCGGTCGCGGGCCAAATATTGAAAAAAAAAAAAGTTTGGCGGACCAAGAAAAATTTTGCTTAAATTTTAAAAACAATATACAAGTATTACAATTTAAATATGTTAATGAGCAGAATGAAATCGAGATTTCATTTTTAAAAATTCCTTATAGTGAGGTTCTCACTTCGAACCTCACTATAAGGAATCACAAATGCTCATCTGTCAGTCTACTTCTGAAATAATTCTTTCCAAGATTCATAGTTGAAAACACTTGTTCACATATATCAATTAAAGCAAGCACAGCACTGATTTTCTGGCCGTGAGATATTGAATTTGGGAAACCTACTTTCGATATTGATTTGTAAAGCTCTAACTTTGGCATATTTAGAAACAACTGCTTGAGATGATTGTTAGAATGTAACTCAACTTGCAAATCCTTTCCGATTGAAAGCTGTCTGTGCTTGCTATTTCCGTCGATTTAGGTTTTGTAGAACAAAAATAGAGAAAGTAAAAGATCATCAGTCCTTTGAAAAAAAGGAAGAAAAAAAATAATTTTAATCAAAGTAGAAAAGGAGATGGATATATAATGTATAAATTTATATTTCTTTTAATTTGCCTCGAACCGGAAAATTAAAATTCTATCATATACCGTAGTTTGGAGACTCCTGGTCTAGACGAAAAAAAGTTCGTTTTTCTGGTAAGCTAATTTTCTCCTAATTTGACCTTTGCTCAGTCTGTTTTATTTTTTGATTATATGCAATTGATTTCATCAACGTCTACATATCATTTTTTTTTCTGAAATTTTTCTTTTTATAATTTTATTAAATATATAAATCTTATTAAAAAAAAATGGCATTTAATTATCTCTGTTTTATTAACTGAAAGGGCACAAGACCACCGCTATGATTCAACATCTACCAATAAAGGAGCTAGAGGTCGCTACGCGGCCAAAGTCTCTGTATTAATCTGCAATAAAGAAAGTAGTTATAATAATAAACAATCCATTCACTCAGTTCTTTTAATTCATTAAATGCTTAACAAAAAATACCGAATTTACTTCAAAACATGTTCATGTTCATAGTTTATAATTAATAAATTTATTAATAGATTTATATCCATTTATTTTAGGTTTTTCTTTCATATGTGAATATTTTAATGTTTAATTTTGACACAGTTAAAAACTTTTATTTTTATATTGAGGAAACATATTCGTTAATTTTACTTAGAATAAAAATATTTATAAATTATAATGTTATTATCTTTGTATCGTATTCGATTAAAATATTAATAGTAAAAAAAAATTAATGAACCACATAACAATAACAATGTTATGAGTGATTAGTTTTACATATAAAATATATAATTGCGATTTTTTTTATTACGAAATATCTTCCATTTTGACAAATGTTAACATTCCATAAAAAATGACATAGTTCCCTCAACGTTATGCGTTTCCATGGCAACGCGCAAAACTGAAACACGAGCGGACTTCTACAATATAGCTTCTCAGATAAAGTTAATTTAGGAAGATAACGAGTTAAACAACTTCTTCAATTCAATAAAAGTAATTTGGAATTACAGTTAATAGTTAGGCTATCTCGCATTAAAATTATTACCCATTAAAAGTATGGAATCGAAACCTACAGCAAAAAATGAAATTGAAATTCCTACCGATCTGAAATATGTTTTAAAAGAATATGCTAAAAATTTAATTCGATCTCAGCCAGAAGATTTATTGCAATGGTCTGTCGAGTAAGAAAATCTTGTTTTTCAATATTTAAATTTCATTAAATAAAAATGCATTGATATCTTATAAACAACTTTTTCTTTTTAAAGATTTTTTTAGAAAAATCGATGATTTATCTTAATACAGAATAAAATTATTTATACAAATACAATTAGGCATTTTCCTTAAATTTAGAAACTAGCACAAAAATTGTAATTGTTTATATTGCACTGAATGAATTTTATTACTTTAATTAAAATTAAAAATTTTAAATAGCAGAAAATAAATAAAATAAAATCAATTTAGATGAAACATTTTAATATTACAATTCTGTTAAAAGATTTTGAATCATTATTAAGTAAACATTTCTTTTGTTTTTGTGTGACACTTTTAAAATACACCAAACCTAAATTCTTATTAGATGCTCACATATTAAAAATATTAGACTACATAATAATAAGGATTTTTTATCTTAAATTTTTTTGAAAATTATGTAAGAATATAACAAAAAAATTTAGTTATTAAATTGGAATACAACACACTTCATTAATCAGTATTTCTTCTTTTATACAACTAAAACCAAAATATTTCATTAAAAATTTGCCAAGTTCAATCTTTCCAAGATATTTGGTTATACACTGGATAATTTAGACATTCAGAGAAAAAAAAATGATTTTTTTAATACAGTTCATAAATTATATGAAATCTTTCATAAAATAAATTTTTTTTTATGGAGAAAGGTCTAACAATGCCAAATAATGAGATTTTGATTTTTTTTTTTTTTTTTTTTTGTACAATAAGATATAAAATATTGTATTAAAAAACTAGATATTTCTTTAAAAATGTTTTATCATACAATTTGAAACTAACAAAAAAAATTGCTGTTTTTTTTTTTTTACAAAGGCAACCTTACTCAAAACTTATATATATAATTTTTCTTATATTATAAAGTCTCATATTTAAAAGCTTCTTATATCTATAGAATATATATATATAATATATATAAGAAGCTTTTATTTTCTGAAAATGAATAGAGCAGATTGATTTATGAGAGCTTGACAGTACCTGTACCATTATTTCTAATTGCTAATAAAGATTTTCTTTCCGACATCTGCATTGATTCTAGAAATCTGCTATCTTTTATAGTTTTAATAAATTAATAAACTTTAGTGTTAAGTTCTGCAAGTGAGATATTTTCTAGAATTTTTTTTTAAAGAATAAGAATTGGTATTTCTTTATAACATGTAGGAAGCACCTACAGAATCAAAGTGTAACTTGACCCCAAGGGCATTCTGATTTATAATTTTAAGTGGCTTACAATAAAAATAGAAACAATCTTTTCTTGAAAAGTAGATAGAATTCTACTTTTGATAATGCATCAGCCAACAAAGACGTGATTGATCATAAAGGTGCAGATGTAAACTTAAAGAGTAATACAATATAAAAGTTCGAGACATAGTATTTATACTATTCATGCTGAAATATTTATTATTAATTTTTTTTACCAAAATTTCAAATAATTTAAGATTGTAATAATGGAACAGCAAAGGAAAAATGATTAATTCAACATTTTTTTAGAAAAACTTATTCTCCATAAATTTAATAACTCTTAAAAATTGATTCTAGAATTTCAACATGTTTGTAATATTTTTAAGAGCAAAATATTGTGTTAATTTTACAAAACTCTTGAAAAACTAGAAGGAAACATGAAACATTTCATTAAATCTAATAGATGTGAAATAAAATTAATTTTTTTTTGATAGATTAAAAAGTAACATAACAAATATGAAAAATGTAAATGAAAACTTTTATTTTTATATTTATGATAAATGCACTGTAAAAATTAATTACAATTATAAAAATAATCACTGAAAACTAATGTATTTGTTCATGTTTTATGAAAATAATTTCTTAGTAAAAATAAAATATATTGGAACTTATAATTCCAATTCCTTAATTTATTTATCATTATTTTACAGATATTTCAAAGCAAAACTCAATGAAGAAAATCTGAAAAATCTCTCAGAAATACAACAAGAGAAGGAAATACAGCAGTGATTGACATTAGCTTGTTTTCTCCGATTCAGAATATTATTAAATGTTCATTTCGAAAGCAGATGTAATTAGATGCATGTAACAATTATTTCTGTGAATTAGTAAAACAAAAACAACAAGTTTTTTAAAAAAAGATTTGCTTTAATGATACAGCCTAATAAAATAATGCAGAACATGCATTTTATGCGTTATATTCTACAGAGCAATATTATTATTTGTATAAAATGTGTTTGAAAATTAACTTACATCAGAAAGTTTTTTTTTTTAAATTAAATAATTTTAAATACACAATAGCTTTTTGTAACAGTGGAACATCAAAAAGCATTTTAAAAAATTTCAAAACGAAATATAAATAACAATCAAAAAGCATTTTAAAAATAGAAAAGCCAATTTTTAATCATAATGTTAATTACAAAAGATAAAAATAATTTCTTTTAATTTCGAAAATAATCATAGAATACATTCATCAAATTCACAAACATTTTCAAAAACTATACTAAAAACTACTAAAACAATTCAAAGCAGACTACACATTTGTATTGATATCTTGGCACAAAAATAGGAATGAACCCTGATAACCTTAAACTACAAATGAGAATCTTTTTTAAAGCAAATCTACCACAAATTTAATATATATTTATAAAATATTACAGAGCATATAACTTTGAAACATCTCATACTGAGCATATTAAACAACACATAAATAATGTAGATAGCATACAGTAGCCCCTATACTGTATATGTCTGAAGACAAAGAAAAAGTATGATGTAATACAATCAACATAGAACTTTATCTAAATTTGTATAAGTTATCCTATAAAAGACACAGAAATTTTTTTCACACAATGAGCGATATTACAAGGGGCTACTGTATCAACTAAGGCTTAGAAGAAGTAAAAAAAGAGGTACAAATATATAACCGATTAGAATTCTTGAAAAAAAATTTGAGCAATTTAAAAAATAATAAAATCATGACTAGTAGAGACTATAAATTTGACAGGATGCAGTAGCTTTCATCTTTTAACCGGGATAAAAAAAAAAAAAAAATAATTATATAATGTAGTGGTTTAATTTCATACTATAAAATCCTCTATCTTAATATATATTTATGCTAGTTTTATCTTATATAAAATATATTTTGTACAAGCAGTACAATTATATTCAATGATAAAAAAAAAACTTTTAAATTCAGTTTTACTGATAATGCTTAGATAAAATAAATTTAAGTATATAATAAAATAGAAAACAGCTAAAATACTAAAAATCATCTATAATATTTTATTTATTACTTTTGAAAATTTACCAAATAATTATAGTTAAATAAAATATGTTGGAAAAAATGCTACAATAAAAATTTTTTTTTTTTTTGTTACATAAAATCTTTTATACAATAAAATAAATCAATTTCACAATACACTTAGGGTGAGCAATAGTTTATCTTAAAAAAATAATTTGTTTTAATTCACTAAAATTGAAAATTTTATAACAATGTAAATAGAACATAATCAATACTTTAACAAACTTTAAAGTAATTATAATACAATTTAATTTTGATATTTTCATAAATCAATATTCTTTTTAATAAATCAAATTGGTATTTTCATAAAATAAAATTTTAACCTGAAAAATACTCAAAAATTGTGAATCTAAAATGTTTATTAACTAAATGAACCTCTCTGTAATGCCTTCCATTTAATAAAATTTAAAATAGGCATTTGAGGAAAAATAAGTAAAATATTTTAAATGTCTTGGACTTTGAATACACAACACTATCAAAGTAAATTGATCTAAGAAAACTGTACTTATACTTTAGAATTACTTAAAAAACAATTCAATGACAAAACTTCAAAACAAAATTCTGGCAAAAATTATCAAACAATTTGTATGCATTTTTTTTTATTGTAAAATTTTAAAGCTCCTTGACTTAATTTAAATTAACAAACCTTATAGTAATACATTTTTCTTTTTAAAATTTCCTTAGTTCACATATCACTTATCATTCATCATTTTACAAATAATGCTACTTTCTGTATACATGCATTAATAAAAAATATAATTGATTTAAATATTACTCTTATTACCTATTCAGTTACTAGAACTTAACATTTTGTTGCAATTATTCATGCCTTTTGCAGGTGCAATAATTTTTTTTTATATTTAAATCCAGGAATAGTAAAAAAACAAATATCACATTTTTCATATATATATATTCATTCAGATAACATTCACTTAAATGAGTTAAGTTAAATAATACAGGAAATGAAAAATTGTTAATTGTACTTTCAAATATTTAAGGATTATGTTTATGCCTTCTAAATAAATAAAAATGTGTAGTATAATTTACAAAAATTTGACCTTACGAAGAAAATTTATATAAAACAATGAAACTAAGCAATATTTCAATAGAGGGTTATATGATCCTCATAAATAAGAAAAATAATAAATAAATAAATTATCAATCTGAAACTTACTATTAAATTTTGAAAAAAAAAAAAAAAAAATTACAGAACTAATTTAATAGATTATGCTGTTATTCATTAATGGATTGCAATAATTTCATCTCTTTTCTTTTAATAAAAAAATATCAATGCAATATTATATATGTTAAATTTTGTAACTGCTGCAATAGCAAAAATCATTCATTTTTCATGCCTAGATATGTATTTACTTTAATATCTAAATATAATAAATTTATTCTTATAATATTTCTTTTCATACAGAACATAAATATTTTTCTTTAATCATCATTGTTCTAACAAAATGAAATAATAAATATGTTAAAAATATACTACATATATAGTATTTCTAATATATTAGAGGAACTGTTCTAATAACTATTTGCTTTGTAATAAATTATTATATAATTTAATAATTGAAATGTGCAAATAAAAGAAAAAATGAAATAACAATAGTAATAATTAAAAACGTAAAATTCATAAAAGTAAAGATAAACAGTCAATGGCTCCCAAATTGTATAACAGCTCACTCAATGTGATGCTATTTAAAAAAATATTTATCAAATTAAATGGTCTATTTTCAGCATTCAGATATCAAATATTAAATCCAGAATATATATATATAATATATTTCAGGATTTAATATTTAATATCTAAATTCTGAAAATAGACCATTCAGTTTATTTATGAGTAACCCATATTTTAATAGAAGTTCTCTCATGAAAAAGCTCCTAACTATGATAAAAGTACTTTTTTTTTTTCCAAGAGTAAAAAGAAATTATTTAGTTAATTGACAAATATTATTTTATTAGTCAAGTGAATTTCTAATTTTTTTGTATCAAAAATTATAATAGTTTAAATTTAAAATTTATATTTACAACTTTTTTTAAATCATTCTCACGGAATCAACATATCTATACTGATTACAATACATAATATAATATTGGTAATTTAAATAAATTTTTTTCATCCAGTAACTTTTAATACTAACTACCAAACTTAGTAAATAAAATAATGACTAGCATTTCATAGAATTAATTAAATGTAACCAAAAAGATATGCATTAATTACCAAATATCTAAAAGAATTAATTAATAGAGGTAAGAAAATGGCCATTAATAAGATACAATATATAAATATATGTAAAGAAACACATCAAAAAATAAAAGAAAATTTTAACATTTAAAGATAGAGAATGTACTATTCTTTCAAAGTGAATATAGAATTTCAAAATATTTTAACTTTTTTTTTCTTCTAAATACAATGAAAAAAATTTTTTTATTTATCTAGAGCTATATTTTTCTCGAAACTTAAGATGAGAAACATGATATAAAGATTTAGAATTTTAAAAAATTCTAAAAATTTAAATTTTTCTTACTATTTTTGTATTATAATGCATTATCCTAAAATATAATGGGAATAAATAAATTTTTAAATTAGTGATGGAATAAATTAACTTTTTATTTTTCCAAATATCATTTTCAAGATTTTGATATTATTTCTATCTGCCCTTTAAAAGATTAAGGAACACATACAAAGATTATTCTATAACATAAGAGATAATTAATAATGATATGTGACAAATACTTAAAATTGGCAAACAGAAATGGCAACACAATTAAAATTTACAAACACATAAAATCACTAGAGAAAATTACAAGAAAATGTATAAAATAAAGTTTAAAAAATAACAAACATAAATCTTAAACAACTTTTTGACAATTTTTCAATGAAAATGTCATTAAAAAATTACCATTACATATATAAGGAGGATACATATATGGCAAATTTGTCATGGAAAAAATCACTCTTTTCAATCTGTACACACATATAAGAAAATCTTTAAAAGATTTTAAAAATAACATTGCTTTAATTTAGTTCCAAACTTTTGATTAAATTTTGTTGTTAACAATAATAATTTGTAGAAAAACTACAAATTATTATTGTTGCTAACAATAATAATTTGTAGTATTTTGAAAAAAATAATTTGTAGTAAATTAATTGAGTAATACACAAAAACTTATTTAGATTTGATGAAAACAAAAAAGATGACACGTGGACAATTCCAGTATATAACAAAAATAAAAGTCATTGAAAAATATGTATAAAATACATTTGGTCAAGTTATAAACATATCTATTTTACAAAAAAAGATATCAAAAAATATCCCAATTTCATAAGATGTAACTTTTTTTTTTTTTTTTTTTCTAATTACAATGAAATTTTTTTTTTATTTATCTAGAGCTATATTTTTCTCTAAACTTAAGATGAGAAACATGAAATAAAGATTTAGAATTTTTAAAAAATTCTAAAAATTTAAATTTTTCTTACTATTTTTTTAAACATTTTTAAATGATTATAGGAAGTTAGTATGTCTTGCATAAAAAGGAAAAAGCTTAATATAAAAAATACAATCCTACATAGAGTGAATTTCAAGAGAATTAATATTGAACAAGGCTAATTTAACTTCTTAGTTCAATGTCATCAACTTCAAACACAGATTTCTATATCTTCAATTTCTGAATAATTCTTTCTCCTAAAATATTAATAATTTCATTTAAGAATTTTAATTTCTGCAATAAATTACAAGTTTCTACTAACAATAACATAAAAGACAAAAGAATTCTTAAATACCTATTATTTATTTATTTATACTAAACACTAACTGTTTACTCGAAATTGGCTTGGTGTTTTGTATACAGGGGAATGAATATAGTGTAAAATTGACTTCTATTATTTGCTTGAGTGGAAGTGCTATGGCAATAAAGTGGGAAACATTTATAAGAACAAAAAAAAAAAAAAAAAGTGAAATGAAACTGTCACACTTACTGATAAAACTACAATCCTGTTATTTAAAAGGAAAACCTGATTGACCACAAATAACAATAATCCTGCTATTTAGGAATCATTCATTGAGCAAGGAGGAATATCAGGGAATAGTTAGTTTCCTAGAAGAAAGACCCTCCTATCTCACTGATCCTACAGTGCTAACTTTTTAACTACTTCCCTTTTCAAGTTAGCTGACTAGCAATCCGTCGAGCAGCTGATTTGGTGAAATATATCCATCATTATACTGTTAAGATAATCCATCATTTTTTGTTTTTATTCATGGAATTAAAGGTATTTGTGAATATATCCATCATCTTAAATTTATAACTCACTTTAGTTCTTGTATTTCATATTAATTTTTATTTTTAATAAACATCACTCACAGAAATAATCCACAAGAATTTATTTTTTTTTTTTTTTTTTTTTTGAGATTTCAATCACAGATGCAAGACACTGACGACAATTAAGAATTGTGATTTGTAAAGAAAAATGTACAGTGAATAACTATAAATAAATAAAATTTAGAAAGTAATATATACATATATATAAGCCTATATAAAAATATTTGCAAGAAAAAATATATTAAATCACATAAATTAATAACTATTTAAAACAATTTATTTTAATTTTTTAGCAATTAACATTAAATTACAGAAAATTAAATTAGACCATGTAATGGTGGCAAATGATGATTAAGATAGAAAACATTTTTTTGTTTAATTAAAAATTAATTAGAATCTATTCATAATTTTTAGCTAGGCAGAAGATCAAGAAATAATAATTTCTGAGAAAAAATAATTATAACACTAAGTTTACATTTTTTTTGTTATATTGAAATATCATACATACAAATATCAATTTATATATACATAAAAGAGATAATTTTAAATTAAATTAAAATTATATTTAGATATTGCTCCACTTATTATGTTTAAATAATTAAGAATGTAAAATAAAAATAACTAAACATTAAATTAAAAATGTAATAACATCAGTGAAGAAAATATAATCACACAAAAAAATAAACAGAAAAGAAATTCTAGGATATATTTTTTTTTAATACAAGCATAAACAAAATTTTTTTTTCATCTTAATAAGCACAATTATATGTTTCAGCAATATGATAAAAAGTCTATTTCAACAATTGCATGACTTAAAAATTAGAAAAAAAAAAAAAAAAAAAAAAGCTGAAAATGAATTCAACACTTAATTAATCCAAATAATTTCTCTAATTAATTTATGAAATTTAAAATAATTAATAAAACTTATTTAACACTATAAATTTCTCATTTTTTAATAAAAAATATACACAATTAATCAATTTTATTAGACATATTGAGATAATTTTATTATTAAAAAATAATAATCTTCTTACTGAAATCTCTGACAGTTTTTTCTATACGACGAGAAAAACTCTCTCCATCATGAGATAACTCCCATTTATATTCATCCACTCGCTTCTCAAAAAATGCTTCACAAAAATAAATAAATAAAATATAATTATGAAATTAATTACAATTTGTATATAATATACAAGAAATACAAAAATGAAAAGCTATAATTATATAATAAATATTTGTATAAAAGCATAGTGATGCAGAAATATGAATTTGATTTAATAAAATAGTTCTTAAAACATTCAAGCTCTATTCATGTCATACCATTCTAACATTCCTTTTCTATTCATGTTAAAGTACAAAAAAATAAGTTTAGGTTCCATAAATTTAAACTGCTTGCACTATATTTAATGCATAATTAAACAAATATATATGCTTATTAAGGCAATAATTGATAAAAAATATTTTATATTAGAATATCATACTTCCTTCATTGTCCCTGTCAATCATTATTAAACAAGCAATCTAAAATCAAGATATTTTGTCTATCTTTTTAGTGGCAAAGGCACTACATTTCAATTATTTTATTTCATGAAAATCCCATTTTTTAAGATGGGGATTAAATTGTGCATATTAAAAAGCACAAAGGTACTCAATAAAAATTTCCAATATTTATTAAACAATAATTTCATAAAAATTATGAGTTAATATAACGAAAATAAAGTATTTTTAAATAACAATATAGCCTCATGAACATAACAAGCATAATAATACAAGGTCTAGATTGAAAATTAAATTATCAATAAAACTCATACTATTTTTTGATGAAACAAAAGTAAAATGAATAGCTCACTGAAGTTCTTGAACCAATTTCCGAATTCTCCTTTTTATTTCTGCTACAAGCAATTTATTAATAATAATAATAAATTAAGAAGAGAACTAATGTTGAATGTTTCCAAAATTATTATCCTAAAATATATTTATCTCCACTTCATTTTTAATAAAACGTAAAAGTAAAAATGAAAATGTAATATTAGTGAAATATTGATTATATATATATTATATAATGGCACAAGAACTATTGCAATACTTTTAAGCATAAAGTAGAAATGGTGATCAATAAATTGAAATAATAACTCACTTCGTTGATTAGTTTGATAAATTTTTCTATAATCTGCCTGCCAAATGCTTTCATTAATAAAGGTATCAAATATTTGAGTTTCAGAGAACCATTGTAAAAAGATTGGACACTGTAGAAAAAAAGCATTTTTAAGAATCCCTCCTTCTGAAAAGAAAAAAATATATATTCATTTAATATCTTTTAATAAAACACAAAGTCATTAATTCTAATATAAAACAAATATTACAGTAATATATTATGTGCCCATTATGATTTTTTGGGTATAACAAACCTGAAAATTATTATTTTTTTTTTTAATGTTTATATCATATGATGAAACTTATAAAGAGAAATCCATTTCTATATAATAATCCCTTCTCTGTAAAGCCATTTTTTAATGATTTTTCGTCTCATAGATGTAATGTTAAAAAGCTACCAAGAACAATCAATTTAATCTCTTTGAATAACCAATTTTATATAAACAAATTTTGATAATTTTTATGAAAATCGCGTGTGACATAATTTTAAATTTAATATCTGAGCACCAGAATGATTTTAAAATGTGTATATGCTTCATAAATGCTCAAGAACCTCACCCTTAGAAACTAACTTCAAATTATAGAGAAAGGGGACTCAATGTTACATGTTTTTTTCTTTTTCATTTATGAAATACCTTTTTTTTAATTATGTGGCCCATGAAGCTAATGTGCTGGTAACTTTGCTCGCTTTGATAAATGAACACTATTTTTAAAATGAGTAATATCTTTTAAAAAAACTTCCTTGAAAGCCCTTCAGTTAAAGAGGTAAAAAACTAGGAAAGTTTTAAGTGGTCCATGTATGATATTTATAACAATCATAACATATTATGACACTGAGTTTACTTATTTTTCAACTAAGTGATTGCAATGCATGTTATTTTAATGGAAATTAAACTAGAATACATTCACAGTTAATACATTGATGGGCCACACATTAAACAACTAGCTAATTTTAAAAAATTAAAATCTCCTGACAACTTAAAAAATTAACAAATAATATATCACATTTCAAAATTGAATAAAATCTCTATATCACATTTCACTAAAATACAAATAAATAGTTAAATTAAGTAAATTATATATGTATATGTGTTATAATAATAATATCAAATATGATTTTGATAAATTATCCTAGTCAGGTAACTTCTTAAGTAAATGACCACCTCCCCACAGCCCATCCCCTGCTTTTTCAAAATAAATAGGAATTTTGGATGTTTTTTTTTATGAAAAAAAAAACTTTTATTTTACAAATTTAAGGCACATCTTTTCTATCAAGTGTGAGAAAAAAAAAACAAAAAAAAACATGATATGTAAGAAGAAATATACATTGATTGAATGATTCAATATTTTTTATTTATTTGAATAGCGAATATATTTTAAAACATGAACATTTCTGCTAAACATAAACTGCTATTATATAACTACTGTATTATATTATTATTTACTGATTTTAGATTTAATTAGAGTCTTTTTAAATCAACTTTTTAGATATACATTATTAAAAAAACATTTATTATTGTTAGTTTCAAATATTTTAATATTATATTTCAGGAATAATGTGTAATATTATAAAAAGAAATTAATTCATTTTCATAAGTTTTCTAATGATTAATCTTTTATAAAGTTTCAATATAATTATATATGACATTCATTAAACACCACAAATTATAAAAAGAAACAGTATACAAGATGCACATATAAATATGTAGTTTAATTTCATTCAATTTAATGCTCAACAAAAATATTTTTAAACACTTTTATAAATGCACAATTAATAATATTAAAAAATATATTAATCATCATTACAATTATTTCATAAAATTATATAAACACATGAAAACTAATTTTTAAATTAATTTACCTGAAATACAAGTTTATCATTTTGTACAACAAAATGATTTTCATAATGCCCAACCATTTCAACAAACATATGAACAAATGCTTCTGATATCATTACATCCCTTAGCATTTCTGTAGGATCTATATAAAATACATCAATATTAATTTAAACAATGGTATAATTTATTCAAAATTTTAAACATTACGTTTGAAAGCACTAAAATTTTTTTGTTTTAATATAGAAATAGAAAAATTAAAGGAACAATCATAAGGCACTTTTGTGTTAAATCTATTAAGTGAAGTTCAATGAAATTTAGATTTGCAATACAGAAATATCAAATTTTTATGGTTGTGTTTTTTGAACATGTGGGGAAAAAAATGCAACAGCATGCTTCAAATTTTAAGTAATCAACAAATATTTGGAAAGGCAAGTATCCATTTTCTTGTGTGGATGCAGAAACATGTCTTTTGAGAAAGTGTCTTTTCAAAAATTATGAAAAGATCATGCAATTGGGAAGATAGAGCCCAAACAGAAACTGACAGAGATCAGAAATTAAAACATCCAAAAGTTTCAAATCAAGAATCGGAAATAGTTAAAAAAATTGATGATGTAAGCAGACAACCAGGTCAAGTTCAAATGAGTTAACAGACTATTCAAATTGTTACTTTGCAATGATTTCAAAAATTATAAAATGGATGATTTCATCCCAGATGGCAAATGAGTTGATTGCACCTACAGGAATTCAACTAACCAGATATTCCATGAGTGATAGTATGCATACAAGAGGGCTTTATGCAAGGAAAACCCTGATTAATGTACCTTGCCATTACATTGCATTAATGATTGATTAACCAGAGAGTAAAATAATTAACAATCCCACTAATTCAGGATAATGCACCCAGTTGAAGGGAAGAATCATGATGATTAGATTAGAGCATTGCTTTCTTACGTCTTGTTTTGGTTTGGTGACAAGTTACAATCTGAAGAGAACAGAACACATGAAATAAACTTGAAAACATCTGTGAAAGGCACTGAAACAAATGTGATTGAATCATTGTACGAGTGGATATCATGGCCAAACTAGTCTACTCATCTTTACCATACAACAATGAATGCTGAAATATATAGAGAGAAAGTTTTTGATGCCATGTCAAGTTTTTTAAGGCTACAATCATAGACAATTTCCTCCAATACACAATAATATACCTTCCCATCACATTGCATTAATGGTTGATTAACTAGAGGGCAAAATAATTAAGCCAATGAAGTTATCTAAATATTTTACAGATTTATATCTCACAGAATATGTGTTGGGTGCACTAGCACCAAACTTGAATCACAGTGGCCCCCTTCCTCCCCATACCTAGCCCTCTCAAGAATTTTTAAGTCTTCATAAAAAATCATGAAAACACTTTGTTACCACAAACACTTCCA
This sequence comes from Caerostris extrusa, assembly GCA_021605095.1. Classification (NCBI taxonomy): domain Eukaryota; kingdom Metazoa; phylum Arthropoda; class Arachnida; order Araneae; family Araneidae; genus Caerostris; species Caerostris extrusa. The sequence continues at coordinate 34,205 of BPLR01018019.1, read as the reverse complement.
GACATTCTAATACATAGCATAAAAAACTGCTGTAGCCAAGAATGCATTTCAGCTAAAGAATGATTACATACTCTATTAAATTTTTCTAGTATGTATCTCTAAAAAGTTGTAACACCAACTTTCCATTACTTGACCTCAAATCCCTATTCCTATGATCTTAATTATATATATATATATATATATATATTTTTTTACAGAAATAGGTGATTCTGTAATTTGAATATATCATCCATGACAAAATAAACAGCTTGAGCAAATTTCATGATCCTAAATGCAAAATCATTCAAATTATATGTGTTTTCAGAGATATTTCAATGGGCATAGATATTTGAATAATTAAACATAATAGAAAACCAACATAGGAATGAAATTACTATTATATATCTACAGACTAAAACACATGCATAAAACAAAAAACAATATTGGTTTTCAAATAATAAAAAATATATTTTATTAGAATTTATATTTTATTATAGAAAGTTTTAATATTTAAAATGCATGAGCATTTATTTTCAATACACACACATATATATAGGATAGCAATAAATAAAAATTAACCTGTCATATTTTTTGCCAAATTTAGTGCAGTAATAACAGCCCTTTGTATTTTCTTTGGCAAAATAGTGTCCTCATCATTATAAGACTTTACTATAGCACCTTTATCAATATTTATAATCAATAACTGAAAAGAAGGAAAAACATGTAACATCCAAAACATTTATATTTTATTAATTAACAGACCATTTAGCAGATTATTTTTTCATAAATTCTAGAATTATGATTCTTAATTGATGTTTCACTTATATGCTGAATTTCAAACAATAAATAAGATTTATAATTTTCAATGATGAACTAAAACAACAATAAAATATATAAATTAAAATAAATACAATATTTTTATTAATAAATATAAATATAAATTTAATCTAAGTTAAATGTAGCTATTTCTTAACCATTTTGAAAATAAATTATAACAATATAAATTTTATTGCCAATGATGATAAAAAATGCCATATTGCATATATATGAAGGGGACCCGAAAGTAATGTCGTTTTTTTTTACATTAAGTTCAAAAATTTTTTTAAATGTTTTTATTTCTAATCAATGATATAATCACCCTCATTATAAATAACCTTTTGTCCTTTAGTGTGCAAATCAATGTTGGATTGATAAAAATTAATTGGTTTTGAGCAAATTATCTCGAGATGGCCTTTTGGATAACATCCAAAATTTCAAATTTTTTTCACATAATAAGCATTACAGCAATTGGAATAAATGGAAATCCGATGGTGCATTGTTGGCAAGTATAAAGGGTATGGTAGAACCTCCCACCCCAATTCATTATTTTTTTCAGGGTTTGTTTTGCACAGAAAAGTCTTGCATTATCATGTTGAAGAATAATGTCTTTTCTGTTGGCAATTTCTGGGTACTTTTCAATTAAAGATTGATTTACTTGATCCAGTTGTTTACAGTAAAGATCTGCATTCACAATTTGTCTGTTGTTGCTTAAGCACTTCAAAGTGAAAAATTCCATAAATACACTAACAAACACACAGAAGCTTCTTTTTGAGATGTAAACTAGCTTAGTTGGAGAGAGCCACTGCCTTTTGCATTTTGGATTGTCACAGAGGACCTCTTTTTCATATCTAATAGTCAAACGATCAAAAATGCTGCTGCATCATGCTGTTGAAGCAGTGAGTTGCATGTGGTTGATGGTGGTTAGCTTTGTTTTCTTCAGATAGATTATGCATTTCTTTCGGAAAATCAACATGCAGTAATAAATTTTTTATTAATATAACAGTTATAACAGTACAAAATTCTTTTATAAGTAAGTAACAATTAATATGACATTACATTATTTCTATTACTGACATTAAAATTGCAATTTAGTTCAGGCATTTACAAGAGAAGGAGATGCTACATTGAATTGATGACAAAAAAAAAAAAAAAAAAAAAAAAAAAAAAAAAAACGATAATAATAATGAAATAGATTCTCATTAAAGCTTACAGACACCCAAAAATCTTTCCATAGACTCTTTGGGGATTCTCGAGATCCTGATTAATAACTATTTGGCCTAAATTATAATTAAATATTTATCCACATATATTAATAATATTGTTAAAATCCAAGTAGTAAGTAAAAAATAATATGCAAGCATATGCAAACTTACTTCACTTTCAGCAAGCAATTCTAATACAGAATTATAGTTATTGGTTGAAAGTCCAAGTAAAAATGGAAATTCTGAACAACAGTGTACTGTTAAACAAGATGGCAAAACTGGAATGAACATATGTGGCCATTTAAATGGATACAATAAAGAGGATATAGCTTTGCAACAGTGATAAAGGTTACTGGAACAAGAAAAAAATATATATATATATTAACAATGAAACAAAATATTTATATTATTTTAGTTTTGAAAATATATATATATATATATATATATTTTAGTTATATAACAATAAAAACATTCATCTAATTTTAAATAAGACAAAATATATTAGTTTACAAACCTAGGAGAAGATGAAAAAAAAAGCACTTTTCTTTCCAACAGCAATGAAGCCACAGCTTTTACAAGAATATCTACATCTAATAACTGCAAAGCTCGTGTCAATTCACACTAAAATATATATATTTAGTAAATAAGACTCAAAATAAATAGTATTTAATTTAATAAATTAAGTATTAACAGATGCATATTTAAAGTACATTAGTTTATATTTTTATTTGCATTAATCAATGTTATATATAATAATACTGAATATGAATTTAGCAACTACATAATTAATTTTGTCTCAATAAATAAGTTTCACTCACATTTATCTTATTCCAAAACTCTCAAATATTTTTAGATCATGACACATTATTTTATTGTGTGCATTTTTTAAAAAACACTAAATGATGTCTTTATACAAAGTAAATAATAAATCAAAAGCATGCATTTTTTAATGGAAGTATACACTCTTAAAATAAATTCTGATGATAGTATTATATATTAATTTCCATTATGAATTCAATTTCAACTTAAAACTATTAAATATTAACTGTTGTTTTGTTACTGAGAAGACAATTATTTTTTTTCACAAACTGTCAATATCTTAAATAATACAATCAATGATTTTAACTTCATATACTGACGTAATAAAATCAACAAACTAAATCTATCTATATACTTATTTTAGTAAATATATATAATTTATATTTCTTAAATTTAATACTGGTAGAGATAGTACTTTTAATAACTTAAATCAACTTGCCATATATTAGCAAATATGGTACATAGCAAGCTTTTTTAAAGCCTTCTCTACTAATAATGACAACAAATATTGTAGAGCTTATAACAATTTAAATATCACTTGCGTTGAAGACTGACCTCTGCAAAAGTACGGCAATTCATAAATGTTAGAAACTAGGCATTACATAATTAGTTTTTATATTGTGATAAAATTGTAACCTTGCAAAATTGCCCCTTTTTGTATAGAACACTATAAACGTACATAATTAGTTCTTTTAATTGACAAAAATATTCACATAAAAAATAAACTTACACCAACTGAATGAAAGTCTAAAGGTCTGGATATAATAATTCTATCTTCATCTGAATTCTAAAAATAAGTTAGAATTAATTCATAGTACATTAATTACATAAAATGTTTGTAATGGATAGCATGGAAAATCATTCATGTAAATTAATAAAAAATGAAAATATTCATTTTTAAAAATAATCTAACTTTTATATTAAAAGTTATTTCAAAAAATGCCATTTCATAAAATAAGCATTTAAAAATATTACATTATACTATTACTGATGATTTTAATATATTAACACAATCATAATATTCCTTCAGAAATTAGTCAATTAAATGTAAGTAACCAATATTAATAATTTAATTTTTTTTAAAATTACTGTAGAAAATAAATGCAATTAACTTTCTATTGTTTATCTAATTTTTAACATTCAATTTTGAATTCTCAATTCAATATTCAATTTGTTTCTGAATTTTCAACACATACATTCAAAAGTGTAATGATTTAATATAAAATCTAATTAATACAAATATATATTAATTCGCTAGCAATATAAAAAAATATAAAAAACATATACAAAAAATGATTGTTAAAATTCATTTCTGACTATTTTATGTTTCATTTTTGAGAAATATCCATTAAATAATCAAAAACAACAACTCATGAATAAAAAAAAATAGGGAAAAAAAAAAAAAAAAAAACACCATTAAATTACACATTAATTTAACATGCAAATTTTAGTTTATTTCAAGTATTTATCAAAAAAATGATTCATCAAAAAGTGGTATATACATATATATATATATATATATATATATACACACACACTTAATCACAAAAGTAAGTATGCAGAGTGTATATGATGATGACCTATGAAAAAAAACCAGACCTACAATATTAGAGTTTTCAAATTAATGATTTATTTCGATTACAGCAAAATCGAGCTTAATAACAAAATGAAAAGTAATTAAAAATACAAATATTTAATTAGCAAGATGAGCTTAAGTTAAAATAGGATAATTTACATCATAAAAGTAAGTACGCAAACAAAAACAAAAACATTGATATTGCAAATTTAACAATTTTTCAAAAAAATTAGTAATTTGTTGGATAGCCTTTGGCCTTTATAACAGCTCTCAATCTAGATGGCACTGATTTTACTAAATTTTGAGTGACAGGAGAAGGTATTTTCTGCTACTCCTCCAAAAGGGCTTTTTTTTAGATCATTCTTAGTTTTGATCTCTTGCTTTCTAATTTAGCGATCGAGATAATCCCACAAGTGTTCAATGGGATTAAGATCAGGTGACTGCGGTGGGGTTTTTAGCTGTTTTCGCACGTGATATAGCAGCCATTCCCAAACAACCCGAGCAGTATGTTTGGGATCATTATCTTGTTGGAAAGTGAAGGATCCATCGAGTCCCAATTTAGAAGCACTTTGGCTTAGATTATTCTTTAAAATATTCAAATAGCTATATTGATTCATTATTCCGTCGATTATAACTAAATTTCCTACTCCACTTGCCGCCATGCAACCCCAAACCATAATCGAACCACCACCGTATTTTTACAGTTCCTCTCATGTTCTTTAGTTCTAGAGCTGCATTTGTTTTCCTCCAAACTTTTGGTGTCCATCTGACCCGTGGATGTTGAATTTACTTTCATCCGAAAAAATCACGGAATTCCAAAAAATTTGTGTCCTGCTTTACATTTTCTACTGCAAAATCTATTCTCTTTTGCGATTCACTTTGCTAACAAATGGTTTTCTTTGCATATTTCGACCATGGCATCCTGCTTTCAGTAACACACAGCGAATTGTTTCAGGATTACATGACTTCGCAAAATTGTTTTTCACATCAGTTGTCAATTTTGGTGCGCTAATCGTCAGATTTTTTTTTTCACATTTCCAACAATAATTTGGCTTTCTCGATCCGTCAAAATGGGCGGTCGTCCTGTTTTTGGCTTGTTTAGAGTATTTCCCTTAGCCTGGAACTTTTCTATAATTTTTTGCACTGTTGCAGGACTTTTGCCGAGATTTTAGCGATTTGTCTTTGGGACTTGCTTTCCTTATAGAGCTTTATTATTGCATCCTTTAGATCTTTTGATAATTCTTTTCCACGTGGAGCCATTGGTGAATTGTTGATGTACTTAAAGCTCAAACTTACAAGCTTTGTAGCAGAACTTCTAAACTCATCACTGAAATACGAAAAATCACTCGAGAAGTTTCATTCAGCCTATTTAAAAGTCAAAAATTCAGAGTGCATATATACTTTTGTGATTTAAATTTCTACTGGTAGTTAACAAAATTACTCTTAAAATTTTTAAAAATATAAATTATTTGATTTATTTTTCATTACTTTATGACTTGAATCAGAAGCTATAAACAACACTCTCCAAAATAATATTTTTCTTATATTTATTTGAGAACTAGAGCTTTTTCACTTAAGCTATGAGTTGCATACTTACTTTTATGATTAAGTGCATATATATATATATATATTACATTACTATCATATATCATAACATTAATACCTCAGAATAATCAGGAATAGAAACATTTGCCCCAGCATTTGGAACACCAAACTTTTGAATAGCTCTTATATATTTAAAGCATTTTTCTCTAGGCAAAGCAAGATGTTTTTCAATTTCACTCAATAGCTGAAAAAAAGTATTTTAAAATAAAACATACAGTAAAACCAGGATTTAAAATTAAATACATAACTCACTAAAAAAATAGAAAATAATGACATTAGAAATTAGATATATAAATACATGAAACATTCAAATAATATCTAAATCTGAAACTGTGTATTTTAAGAAACTAACCTTGTTATAAAATGACGGAGCACTGAATTTACTTAAAATACAAATAGCCACTGGAAGCTTCACACATAAAGGATGCTTGCCTGAATTGCTTTTAGTCCATCCCTAAAACGAAAATAAATGCACTTAATAAAGCTTCACAGTAATAATAAGCTTCACAATAATACAATTTTATAGCAATAATTTGTTCATAAAAAACCTACTTTACAAAATAAAAAAGAAACTTATTTTATTTTAAATAAATTTACATATAAATAATTATAAAAACTACTTATATTCAACACAATAAGGACTAAGAATAAGGGAGACATTAAATAAATATGGAGTAGAATTTGTTAAAACACACCAGCAATGTTACATTTTTGCATTTTTTGAAAATTCTACACAGCAATGGAGGCAACACTATTTTTTTAAAAAGTTACATTTTAAATGCTATCTAATTTTAAGCATTTAAAACTAAGGATCATGCAAGACAATTACACTTAAAATTTACCATAAATACCTTTACTTGACTGTATTCTTATATCTGTAGTAATAAAGAAAAAAAAACTATAATGTAGCACAAATAAAGCTTTACATGTAAATCAATAAATAAGTTACGATTAGGAATAATTCTTTATTTATTCATGTCTATTAAAAAAGTATTCAAACTTATTTAAATTCGATTTTAAGATTCAAATTTTTTTATAGAAGACTTTACATAAAAATGTACACAATAAAAAAATTTCTTTTGATTTGAATTTTGAATATTTTATCGAGTCAATTTTGATATTTGAATAAATTTAATATGTAAAAATATTATTTCCCTTTTAAAAAATTTAATATTATCAATTTATTAAATTTTTTTTATGCTTCTTTTTTACTGCAACTGAAATAACTCAAATACAGAAAATACATTTTTTTTTTTAATCTACAAGAAAAACAGAAAATAATAATTGAAGAAAAAAAAAAAATGAAATGAATATAAATACACAGGAAAAACATTTCAATTTCACCAGTATTTTCTAGTTTGAAAATAAAAACATATTATTCCCTATATTTATAAAATCTACTATAAAGTTCAAAGCATTCATGTAAATTTCAAATTAACATTAAACTAATTTATCAGCACAGACAAAAATAGATTTAATTAATATTGTGTAAAATACTCAATACATTAATATAAATCAAATTTAGAGTGGGCTAAAGGCACATGTAAAAACATCTTTGAATAAGATACAAAAAATACAATTAAAAATGAAATATTTTACTGACCATTATTCTAAGACAATAACCATACATCTTTTCCTCCTTATCAAATAGAGTAAAATGGAATGTTTCACTATATTCGGAAAAAAAGTAAATATTTAAGTGGAATTGTGATAATGCAGTGCAAAAAGTTCAGTATTTTTTAACAGAAAGCAAAGTAATATACAATAATATGTATATAAAAATTATTAAATTATTTATCTATATCAAAACTAATATTAAAAATGTATTCCATTAAATTATCTATTGCATGCTTACTATTGTGTTATTTAATAGTAAGTAAATGAATATAATTATACTGTGAAGTTTATAAAACGGAAATTGTGGGCAATTTTTCGAAATTTAAAGTTATTAAAATTATCTTAAAAATATTGATAGCATAGCAATGAATGGAATATAATTTCAATACTGGAATGGCAAATTCTTCAAGTCAATATTTAAAAAGTATTTTGAAATGAAATTTTTATATAATTAAAATGTATTTTAATAATATGAGAAAATATTTTTAAATAATTTTAGATATTGAGCATATATATGGATAGTTAACTCCATACTTCAAAATTTTTATAAATCAATGATAAAATATATTAACATAAAGTTTTTGTATTATCAAACAAATATACTTGATTACTTAAGGTGCATTTAATAATAAAATTAAAAAAAAAAAAAAAAAAAAAAAAAAAAAAAAAATACAGGTTACTTAATGTTATTTTTTCATAACAAGAAAACTGTATTTTAACAAAAAATAATATATATTCATATTTGAAATTATAAAAACTTTTAAGCAGAAAAATTCATTGTAATCTTTAAAAAATAATAATGATTATTATTTGATTAAACTTTTTTTTTTTTTTTTTAACAACTCAGAATTAGAAACAGAATTTTATCCTCAGACCCAATTTTAAACACAAATTGTTTTTAAATCCTAATAATAATAAAACAATTTTACCTTTGGTAAGTTGAAACAGTCTTAAAATATTCGGCATCAGGAAAACATATATGTGGCAATAATGAAAATCTGTATTCTTCTGGAACCTAAATAACAATAAAAAAAAAAATCCTTTTTAAAAGTTGGTGGAAAGGAAATTGTATGCAATTATTTCAATATTCATAAGTTATGAAAATTACCTTAAAAATTGTAATCTCAGAACAATGAATGGAATATAATTTCAAAACTTTAGAATGGAAAATTCTTAAAAGCCAATATTTAAAAATCATTTTGCAATGAAATTTTTATATAATTAAAATGTATTTTAATAAAATAAGAAAATTTTTAAAAATAATTTTAGATTAAACATATACTTAGATAATTAACTCTAAAGTCAAAATTTAATAAAGCAATGATAAAATACATTAAAATGTTTATATTATAATATTTGATTACTTAAGATAAATTTAATCAATAAAAATAAAGATTATTAAATGTTATTTTTCCATAACAAGAAAATTATATTCTTACAACTTATGTATCTCTTATTTATGTATTATAAATAAGAGATACATACATAATAATTTATATTGATGCTTAAACTTCCACAAATTTTATGACTTCCAACAAAAATCTAATAAAACTCAGTTTTTAAAAAGATTATTTTGACTAGTTAAAAATACAATCAGAATTTATAAATTTACTAGAATTAGAAAAAAAAAAAAAGCTTAAATTTCTTTTCTATAATTATTTTGAAATTAATATAAAAATTTTATGATTAAAATATTATTTTATAAATTAAAATGTTACATTGTAAATTAATTGAGCAATTTTTGCAACTGTCTATATTTACAAAATAAATTATTCTATCTGATATTAGTCATTTCATTATTTTAAATAATGATTATGAAATTTAAAATTTAATAATAAGAAAAATCTATAATATAAAAAAGTTAAACTCCTTTCATTTTAAGGGAAAGTAAAGAACCTGTATACACACATGATAAAGGAAAACTTTATTAATAAAACTCAAAATCATATTATTATTATAAGTTGAATTTACTGTAATAATTAACAGTATGGCAAAATAAGAAACAGTAAAAACAAATATAAATAATAATCCAATTTCAAACATATTTTGATTATTTTGAAATAATTAAATCAAACTTCTAGTTTCATTTTTATTATTTTAAATCATTTTAATTCAATGTATAGTAAAGATAATTTTTTTCATGGAACTACTTTGATTATAAATGTGTTCAAATATTTTTTCATTCTATCCCTTACATTATAATTTATGTAATAGTTAATAGAAATCAAGTTTCCTTTTTAAATAACTTTTTCTTACAGAATATTTTAACTTAAAAATAATAAGAAGAAAAAAAATGGACTCTAATAATAAGCTCAATAAAACAGAGTGAAGCAAAGCATATATCATAAAAATATCTTACTTTCAAAGGAAAAGAATGCGGAAATTTCAGGTTGGCCCCAGAAATATTTATAACATACAAAACTTCATATAGCTTTGGTGCAATACAAATATTATTACTAGACACCTAAAAAAAAAAAGAAATAAAAACACAATTTTAAGAGGAAAAGATGTCCATTTATTGAGCATAAGGGAATAGAATTAATAGAAAAATTTAAGTTTATACAATTTAGTATCGTTTTCTTCTTTTTTTTTTTAATTAGATAACAAAATAACAAACAATATTTTATGCTAGTAGACAACAACTTATTTTTTTTATAATAAAGTGACTTCTTCATATTGCATATTGAAAAATAAAACAAAAGCATGATATACTAAAGGTTTATAACAGATTATTTTAACTTGATTGAAACATTAATAATATTTTTCAAATAAACCTAACCTGTCGCATTGATTTCACATAAATGATTCGAGCTTGAATAGCTTTCAAGGACACATCAGATTCAGCCCCATCTTTAAAGAAATAGTGAAATTATACAAACAATTTAGTTTTTCATAATTTGATTACATACACATTTATATTTTATAAGTGTTATTAAAGCTTAGAGTTTACAAAATAAATTTTTTAAAGTCATACTAACAAAAAATCATACCAAAATAAAGAAACAGAGTTAAAATTTATATTTTTGGTTTTTATGCTGAAATAAAAATAACTGATAAATGCATTAAATATCTTCAAATTCAAAAAAGAAAAAAAAAAAAATCTGATACCAGAAAATTAACAATGAAAAGAAAACATATATTCAATTCTAAGTTAATACCTATGGCTTTAAATGTGAATCAAGCATCATAATTGAAATTAAAATGTGAATATATCATTTAAAAGAAAAGAAAGAGTCTATATTTACCTCCAGCTTTAGAATCTTGGTTGTCTTTTGAAACAGTTCGCAGAGGTGCAAATGAACCATATATCATCTCTTACCTAAAAATTTGAAGAAAAAAAAAAAAAAAAAAATTGTTTTCTAAATATATATCAATAAAAATATAAATGTGAAAATGAAATTAAAAATAAAATAACATTAGTTACCTAAAAGAAGTTTACTAATTATGTATATATTTACATATAATTTAAAATTCCTTTTTTAAATATTATTTTAATATAAAGTATTAAAAAAATAATTTTAATGAATAACATATATTATGAGAGGGATTAGATAATTGATATAAAAATAATCAGTACACATTTATTTCATTATTTTTAAATGCTTGTTTTCAGTAAATATTTTTATAATATATAATCAATGTAAATTTATACATATAAAAATTTTCATGCCTTCACAAAGTTTAACTTACGGATCGTCGATTGAAAACGCTTCTATCATCTTTCTTTTCAGGCACTTTTGGTTTTATAAGAGGAGTACACTAAGTAAAATAAAACAAGACTTAAATTATATTATCATTCATCTCAAATTATAGAACACAAAAACTGTAATTGCTTATAAAAAACTATAAGAATATAATTTCAAAAAATATACAGAAAATTAACATAATGGTACTTATTCAATCAATTTTGAAAATTTATTTTGAATAAAATTTCAGTAAATTTTTTAAATGGGATTAAATATTATTATAAATAAATATATATATATATATATTTATAATAATATTTAATCCCATTTAAAAAATTTACTGAAATTTTATTATATATAAATAGATAAATTTATATATATATAAATAGATAAAGTAAAACACATTAGTAATTTAATAAAAAAAATATTATGATTTTAATTAAATAAAAATATTTTTGTTAAAAAACATCATTACAATAAAAACTAATTAGAAATCTAAAAACTTTTTAAAAATTGATTTCGATTTATTCTATAAAGTTTTGAAAATTTATTATATTAGAATTTTTTACATGCTAAAATTAAATCATATATTTAAAAGTAAAAAATTTTTGGCAGAAAAATTGAATCAATGAATTAATCACATCTATTAGAAACCTTTTAAAAATGGGTTTGATTTAAATTATTTATTCTCAGTAACAGAAATGTATCAATTCTTACAAGGTTATTATAAAATTGTGGGCAATAATAACTCCAATATTATCTCATATATTATGCAACAAAAGATAACTATTATATACATTAGAAAAAAATGCATCAGAAATAAATATTTTTCTTTATCTATCAAGATTATTATTATTATTATAGCCCTGAATCTGCATTGTGAACATAACTAGGGATTATACAAGCTACATAATTATAAATTTAATAATGTTAACAGCATAAAGTAATGTCTATAATGTTATAATAGATATTTTTCAAAAGGCATTATAATTATAATGTTTTATTAATTATATTTATATTTTTTTCTCTGAATATAATAAGCAAATACAGTAGAATCCTTTACTATGATTAGTTATCTAAAAAAAAAAAAAAAAAAAAAAAACACCAATCAAAACAATTAAAAAATGCTACTGAAAAGGTTGTAAAAAAAGTTGTTTAAAAAAGTTTAACTTTTATAAAGTTACACATAAATAAATGGAATATAATAAAATTAGTTATGTGCTTTTATTAAGAGTTAATATATGCACAGATGATTTCTTTTAATCCATTAACGTAACTATTATTCATTGCTTATTATTTTTTTAAGATTTTAAATATTAAAATAGCAAGATAATAAAATATCAATCCTTTAAAAAAGATATAGAAATTAATATAAATCTATAATTACATACCATGTAATGAAGTGGTTCATTCTTTGCTTTAGGTTTCTCTGGTGATTTAACATTTTTGATATCAGAAAAGTTCAGCATAAATATGTTCTTCACTTAAACTTCTTTTAATGTTCCATAATGTTTAGGAGGACTAACTGTTGTAGGAGTCAAATCAACAAATATTTTAGATTGTTTTACTTTTTCACGTATATTGTTTGCAGTATTGGACAGGTTTTTGAAATAACTACGGATAGTACAAGCTTTATTAGATGGAGTTGAAGCTTTAGGAGTTAAATCTCCATTACCAACTCTAACATGAATTTCTGGAGCACTTAAAAGCCTGGTAGATTTATTTCCACCTTTAACAGAACTAGATTCCAAACTAAATGATGACGAAGTTACCCGAGGTTTAGATTCATCGGAGCATTCATTGTTTAATTTAGTTCTAGAGTTGCTTTCATTATTAAGAGCAGAATTCTTTTCATAGAGTTCATTATTTTTAAAAGAACCATTTCTGGAATTTTGCAATAATGATTTCTCAGTGCTAGTAAATGTTCTTGGTGGCTTCATGGGAGGTGTTGCTAATTCATTTTTACTGCTAGAATTTGACAGTTCGCTTTCAGACTTTTCAAAATTGTGAGTCACTTCATTATTATTCAAGCCCATATTAGTTGACAAAGTATTCTGGTTATCACATTTAATTCCATTGTTGCTTTCAAAAGTTTAGTTCTCTCTCTAACAGATACAATTTTATTAGGTGTTTTTTCGGCATTTGATTGGAGCGTTTTAACATCAGCCTTTAACACCGACTCTGACAAATGAGTTTTTTCAATCCTTTTCATATTTGAGCTTAAAACAGATTTATTTTTTTCTTAACGGAGCAGTCGGTGTTGGCTGATTTTTAATTTCAGCATTTGATAAATTTTCAAATTTTTACGAATTTCTTTTATATTAACATTTGCTTTTTTGGGAAATTTGTGATTCGTCTGCTTTTTCGATGTATTTTTTTGTGCAGGGATGAAAATTTATTATTCATAATTTAATAACTAGAAAACTTATTCAATTTGGGAAATTTTAAATCGAATAAAAGGCAAAAATTTCATTTAAAAATATAATATTAGCAATTTAAAAAAAAAAAAAAAAAGGGAAATAATGGCACATTTAAAATTCGTTTCATTTAAAAATTGCGCACTTTCGTCAACATTCTTTTTAAAAACTGTAAGATATTTTAAGAAATAATTAAAATGTTGATTAAACATTTTATAAAAGCGTTTTCCCAGATTTAGTACTAATCTATCACAACGGTCAACCATGCACTTGAAATTGTCAAAACATAAACATACTGGAACAGACGGTGGGATTGGCACTTCCGATTTTGAATTTCCGGTTTCGAAATAATTGCCAGATTTATATAACTAAATCTTTTCTGTAATGTCTTGCTTTATTGGATTACAGACAACGAATTATGCAGGATTAAGGAGATAATGTATTAAATTTGAATAAAAACCATTAATTATAACAAAATTAATGAACAAATTATAACAAAAAACATCAATACTTCATTCAGATTCAAACTGAGGTATATTTATGTATGTTTTTCTTTTCTTTTTTTTTTTTTTTTTCGGTATTCTAGATAGAAAAATATATTTAGCTATTTAAAAGCCTATTTGTAAAAATTGTATGATGAAACATAATAACTATTTTTGGAATATATAGCAAAATTTCTATGATCAATTTATTGATAAAACAGGAAATAGATTATTTTTGATAAAAAAAAAAAAATGATGGAAACATGACCGAAGGATGTAAAGAAAATCGTTGAAAACAGGAAAATAAGATTAATGAGTGAATCATTTATTATCTTTGAAAACAATCAAACTTTGCTGATTACCTCAGGATTTTTATTATTCTTATTATCATTATCTTATGACCTTTATTATTTTTATTATGATTAACTTCGATTCATTTTTCTTATTTCTTCTTAAGAGTAATTGGATAAATTGAGATAAAAAACAGGTTACGCGAGCATAAACCTTAAAGCAATCTTCAAATCAAATCAAATCAAATCAATGAATGAATTACTAAATCAAAATGCCCAGCATCAGACAGCATAAATCTCAAAATTCAATACAAGATAAGATAAGTCGAAAAGGACAACAAAAGTTACATTTAAAAAAAAAAAACTATAAAGAACAGCATCAATGATTATTATGTAAAAAGTATGATAATGTGTAATATGATTATTATTATTATTATTATTTTTCTTTTTTTTTTTTTGCTGTAAAAATAGTATAATGAAAAGATATGTTTTTTGATAATCCCATGAAGCTATAATTAAATATTTTGAAACTACCTATAAAAAATAATTTGGTAAATATTTATCAATATCATTCATGTGTTGGCTCTTGTCTTAAAGTATTATGTAAAAAACGCGTTGAAATATTTATTAGTGAAGGGTCGATATACCCTATTTAATTCAATAAATTTTTAATTTTTTTTGTAGATGAATTGCTAAATACCTCCACCGTCAATTTTACATTAATTAAAAATTAATTCTAATTTCAAGCAAAAGTATTACGCTGTTACAATTAAAAATTTTTAAGATACTTTACAATTATGCTTCTTTTAAAAATATATTACTTAAAATGACTAGCGCATCTTCAATAGCTCCCCATAACACAATGGAACACCCAGCTAGGAAAATGAGAATTTGATTTGCAAAGGCTTTCCGCTTTACAGTCAAGGACACTTTATAGCAATTTTAAAAGTATGTTTGAGAATCTTAAATTTTGTTTATTTTTTATTTCCAATGGCAGATTATGAACAGTTACAGCAAAAAAAAAAAAAAAAAAAAAAACGTGTTGAAACAGAGTTCATTAATCTAACAATAATGCCAAGTTGCAGATCTTTTAGCCACTAAAAAGTGTTACCAGGTGCACCACAGAGAGGTAGATCTTCTGCGCACCCGAGAATCTTAAATTGACAGTTAAATAGTATGTTAGAAGTTTTCGATTTTTTTTTTTCCTGCATGACATGCAAATGTATGAAAGTTTGCATATGAAAATCCTATACGCAATGTAGTAAAATCCTTTTCTATGCGTTGGCATCATATCTAACTGTCATGTAAAATTATTTTCTTTGCGACACACTTATCCGAAACACTGATACCCCAATTTTTTTTTTTTTTTTTTTTTAACCAAACAATATTTAAATTTACACAAATTTGTAAATAACAGTCACATAATTTGTTAATTAAAATTTTATATTTTTAGTTTTAGTTTTAAGTTTACATTAATAATTTGTCCCGTGTGGGTCCGAGTTAGAATAGCCCTGTGTAGACCATGAATGTCGTAAAAGGCGACTAAAATGGATACCCAGTGCCCGGGGTATAGTCGAGTGGGGTGAAGTCAGATTTCTGTCTTTGGGGGCCCCATGTCTTTTTGTGACGCAAAGTCAATGACAAAAAAGAAGCTGCATTTTTTATCCTTTATCATGACTCGTCTTTTTCATGGACTTGGTCTAGATGTTGCTGTCGACCAAGTGGGATAAGAAACAACATATTAGTAGTTTGATTTTTCAACTTGCAAACAAGTTTTTTTATAGCATGTATTTTTTAAGCATATTTGATAGTATGCATGATTGAATTTATAGCATTATGATTTTATTAGCAAGCACGTATGATTGCATATGATTAACGCACATTAAAATAAAAATTATATGCTTTCAAGGATGGCCTTTTTTATTTATTTATTTTATTTATTTATTTTTTTTTTTTTTTTTTGTAATATTCTGTACATATAGTTTTAAGAGATCCAAAGCATGTTTTGAGTGAATTCAAAATTTAAAATTGTTATTTTTACAAAAAAAAAAAAAAAAAAAATAATCCTCACTAAATTTTAAAAATAGCTCGCCTTGCATTGGAAATATGTAACCATGCTTTCTCCTACGCACTGGAAAGAGCCCTGTGGCGTTAAGGAGAAATTATCAGTTGGCCTACGGACTCTCACCCAGAGAGGAAATATATTTCGCCATCCTGCGTGTATCAGGTTTTCGGCTTAGAAGTGGAATTCTTACATGAGTCTATAATTATATGTCTTTAAACGTGTCAAATATAATATTATATATCTCTAAAAGGCTGTAATTGTATTTCTCTATGTGTGTTTTTTTTTTGTGCGAGTATAAATAAAGCTGTGAGTTCTCCAATCTATGCCTCAACCCAACCACACCCAGTTGCAATCTGATTGCCTAATCTGCACACTACAAATAACTTTATTACACTATGATTTTTAAAATTACACTCCAGGAATATTTAACCATTGTTGATATAAGAAAAGTATTAAAAAACTATGATTTTTTTACTTGTAAATTAATTAGTGTTTACAAAATGAAATAATTAACTCAGTCTAGTATTTTCAACAATCTTTACAATATTTTTAATACCTTATTCAGATTAATAAAATTTCACTAATGTTTAAAAGCCCAGAAAAACAAAATATAAAACCATTCTTTTTTATTCATTATAATAGAAACTATTGGAACTTCATACTTTTTAAAGACACATTTAGCTTTTCGAACATTCAGAATTCATTCTTATTCGTCCATTTAGAGCTTTTTGATCGTTATGAATGTCACTCATAGCTGTGTCATGAAAATTAAGAAATTTTTTTATCATATTGTAACACTTATGTTACGAATCTGTAAATTTCCAACACGTTAAAAAGGCATTAAATATTTAACAGTGCCAATCAAAGCATGAAGTGTCCATACTCAATGAAAAGGTTTTATGAGTATAAAAACAAACAATGTTTAATAATTACAAGAATTTCATTTTTTTGGAAAAGTTTTTGTCTTAAAAATAATTGGTAAAATAACAATCTATTTCATATTATTTTCTGAGAGAATATCAATAAACTCTCATTTATTTATCATTAAAAAAAATTTTAAAAGTTGAAGAATCTAATCAATCATTATTATGGAAAGATTGGTTTCCTATTTTAGCTTGAATTAACTTAATTAAAACTTCTTCTAGGTCAATTAATTTCAGAATCTAGACTAAAAATATTTCTTCAAAGTTTAAACAAAGTATCACATGACCAATTAACCTGAAAAGTAGAAGCCATTTTTCGAAAAGAAAGTTGATTTGTGAGATAATGATCATAAAAATCTTATAATAGATTTTAATAAATTCTTAATAAGGATTGTTTTCACAGCATTTAAAAAAATTTTATTTCACGTTGTAGGAAAAAAAATTGCTTTTAAATGAAATAACAATTTATTTATTTTACTTTTAAAATAAAATTGAAATATAATAGTTTATTCAATATTAAAAATCCGTAAGGAAACAATATTTCGAATTCTACAACATATTAGTTGGTGTTATTAAAAATATAAATAGATCCTAAAAAATTATCTCATGATGAAATACAATATTTTTGTCCTAATTAAAATAAAGTGAATAAAATTAATTGTAAAAGATTTATTATTAATATTATTATTTTTTGTATTTTCACAGTACATAGATATTCCAATGCATATTGCTTGAAACTTACTTGATATAAAAAATAGAAAAATAGTAATTCATAAATTTAAAGCTAAAAAACAAGAAAAAAATAATAGTGGCTGTTATTGTCTAATTGGATTTTTATACATTACATAAATGTAGTCAAAACACTCACAAAGTTTCTTTCTTTCTCTAAGTGAGATTTTTTTTTGTCACAAAACTACAAAGAACTGTTGTTAGAAAAAAATAATAATTTAAAAAAAAATCCCAAAAGCAAATTTATATGCATATATGTAGCATTTTTCCCATTGGAAGAATTGTAGGTTTTCATTCCAAGAGTGAAGAATGTATATTTTTAACAAATACATAATAACAACTTATCACTCAATTTTGACAACAGATAAGCAGTGTTGTGGTTAGTTATATTGCATGCAATTAGTGTTTTGTATTAATGAGAACAACCTGTCACTCTAATCTGATAGCAGTTATTCAGTGTCATGGATAATGAGACCTCTATAAAATTAGTGATTATCTGTGTAACCTTCATAGGTCGAGACAATTATAGATGGAATATGGACAACACCATAAATTGTTGCATCGTGATTAGTGACAGATCATGGGCTGAAAAGTGTCTTCTCCAATGAAAAGTGAGGGAAGCTGAATCCCGCCCACCCCTTGACGGATTGTCTTAAAAATTGATGTTTTTGGAGAAGGAAAAGAAGAGAGTTCTGCGACGAGTCGACCAGATTTTTTTCTCTCTGTATAGGCCTGAGTTTTCCGCCTGTTTTCAAATGAGTCCCCCTGTGATTTCGTGAATCACGCCGTTCATATGATTTCCGCACAAGTTTCCAAAATTCAAATATTGAAGAAGAACTGAACTGCATTTGCAATGCTTGATTATCTTTCCTCTCTAACAGTTTCAATTCTCCAACAGTTTTTTACTTAAAATTAAGTCAAAAATTGAAAATTCATATTCAATAATATCAAAGGAAAAAAGATCCCAAAATATACAAATGTAGACTTAAAACTGTTTAAATATTTAACCCTATGATCCCCCTCCACTTCCCGAAAAGGGAAGATGGCACAAACATGAA
Organism: Caerostris extrusa; assembly: GCA_021605095.1. Taxonomy (NCBI): domain Eukaryota; kingdom Metazoa; phylum Arthropoda; class Arachnida; order Araneae; family Araneidae; genus Caerostris; species Caerostris extrusa. The sequence goes on along the minus strand of BPLR01018019.1, from coordinate 14,938 downwards.
AAAAAAAAAATTAAATATTATTTTGTATTTTTAAATCCAAAAAATATTAATACAGAAAATGGAAAATAACCGAAACATTAAAAAAAAAAAAAAAAAAAAAAAAATCACAAATTTGTACAGCAAAATATTAATTATTGATTTAAAAAGATTCTGAGAAAAAAATTCTGAAATAATAATAATGATAAAATCAATTTTCAAGGTGCATTTGCCTACTTTTACACCATTACAATCCACAACTAAATCTTTTATCCAAATGAATAATTGGACAGCACGTGATTAACCCCATTGGTACTTCGTAATTCGATTCCTTTTGCATATTGTTACTGTGTAATACTTCTGGATCAAATGACAGAATTTTTCGAAAAGGATTTCAATATCAATTGTTGATATTGCTTATTTGCTATTATTTTCCGCTGCAAAAATATTTATTCCAGAAAATAGGAATATGGAAAGATAAATCTGTATAAAACGGTAAAAACCTAATAACCGTAAAATACCAAGAAAATATAAATTCAAATAAACATAGCTGAATATGTGTTACAGATATAGGTTTAGGGAGGTAATGTTACTAGCGTCCGTGGAAACGTTAGGTCACACGTGCCTCCTGTGTGGTGCTAAATGAGTGACGACTAGAGGTTATGGTTACTTGCCCCTGGAAAAATTATTGTTGTTGGAATTGATGGAAACAAAAGGGCAGATCTTCTGGCAAAAAAAAAAAAAAAAAAAAAAGGAACAGAAGAAGTTCCTGGACAGTGCCTTATCCGTCTTGACTCTTTTAGGAAAACTGCACGGGACAAAATTAAGTCATCGTATAGTAGGGAAAAGTCTGTGAGATAATCGGGGATGACTGAAGATTTAGCGGAAAAACTCACAAAGAAGCTGTTGGCAATTTTAGATTAAGAACTGGACACGATTGTCTGGCCGAACGTCTTGACAAAATAGGGATTGGGATATATGTGTTTTATGTAAGACTCAGAAAAGGAATAAGCCCCATCTACTTGTTTGCTAGAACGGAACTCTTAACTTACAACAGAATGGTCATTTGTGTACTCTTTACTGGAGGGCCAGAGAAAACATGTCCTGATGACACGGACTTTTATTAGGGTGCTTCTAGCTATTTAAATTTTTATCCTCAGAACATTTAACTTGCTTTTAACTGTTTTTAAGTCCTCCTGGTCGTTTTTTGTTAAGAATGCCTGGTCTTTTCTCTTGCAATTTTGATTTGTTCATAGGTTTTTTTTTTTTTTTTTTTTCCCGATAAGGTATTGGCCAAATGTGTATGGATGAGTTCTACTAAACTCAAAGGTAACAACAACAAGATATAGCTTTTAACTAGTAAGAACAATAATACCTAAACTAGTATATTCTTAGAATAAATATTAGTTTCTTCACAATATTTGCAAAAGTAAAAGCTTTAATGACCTCTGTTTTCAGGAATAATCGAAAATAAAAAATAATAATTAGCCACCAAATTATGCATAAGGAAGATTGTTTCATTACACAAGATTCATTATCAGAGATTGCTGCTTTGGAAAAATTACTATTCATAGCAATTACTTTGTTATTAGCGTTGTTAGAATCCAATAAAAGCATCAATATAAATTTCTCCGTCATCAATATAGATGTGTTTAAACATCAGATGAAGATAATTATTCTTGATTTGTTCTAGATTTTGTTAGTAATCGTGTTTAACAAGAAAAATATACTTCTCTCATGTATTTAATTATATTTCCTTTAGATATTGATTCTATTCTTTCTCACAGTTCTACTATTATAAAACAAAGATTAGTTTACATTTTCTGGAAAAGATACTTTACTTACTCCTAATTTTTTAAATATCGGTAGCATTAGTTATATATCTTTAATAATATCTCAATTATATAATGTTATACAAGAATTTGATGGTCCTAATTTTATACAAATGTAACTGTGCTTCCTCCTACACAGTTGCAAAAGTAACCCTTTTGGCGTTCAGGAGAAATGGTCAGTAGGCCTCGAGACTGTCACCTGAGAGGAAGTACTGCGCAACTGGCTCGTCCCCTGGGAAAAGTTTAGTTTATAATCTCTCATCCCGAGAGGAAGTGTATTTCACGCATCCTGCTCATAGCTGGGTATCGGATTTCGGTTTAGAACTGGAATTCTTTAAAAGAATCAATAATTATCTGTCTTTAAATGTGTTAAATGTTGTATGCCTGTTACTGTATGTGTGTGGTGTTTGTGTGTATGTAGATAAAGCTTGCGTGAGTTCTCCAAAATGGCCTCAACCCAATCACATTTAGTTACAATCCAGTTGCTCAACCTGCACACTACACAAAACATTTTAACAAATTATTGATGATCGTGCAACAATGAACGTTTTGTTGGTGATATAATTTTCAAAAGACGTTGCAAAAAAATCATTTGAATCAAAATAAATGGTGATTTCATCTCACTAGTTAGATATTTAATGATGTATATTCTCTCATGATGTATTGTGTAAATGTTTTCAAAAACGTTTGTGTAATTTTTGTAATGTGTACTGTTTTGTAACGTTTAATTAAATTTGATATGTGTAATTTGTGTAAACATTGTTTATAAACGTTTAATTGATATTAGAGGAAATATTGATTTAAGGAATTTTAATTAATGTAATTAGTTTTTGTAGACACTTTAATTTTTCAATCATCAGAAAAATTTTATTCGATCATATGAAACATAATTATGCAGAGAATTATTTCTATAAGGAAATAGAAAGGTAATCATACATTAAGTACTTCGATTAAAATATAATATAATATAATATATATGTATATATGCTTTAATTTAAAAAATAATATTAGATCAGTTATTTCATACTCTTTAACTTTTCATATTTTAATTTTAAAAATTTGTTGCATTTCTCAGGAACACAAAACATTCCTCGTCTAATTTTAAAGAAAATTTTATTGAAGGTAATTATTTTTCCCATCCATAATTATGTAATAATACAATTTCAATTAGGTTTTAGAACATCCTCCTTAATGCAGTTTAAAAATATTTCAAAGTATTGTTTTTATGAATATTTGATTTTAAATTTTTTATTATTCCTTGTAAATCTCGGTTTGTTGAGAAATATTTCTTTGAATTTTTATTGTAAATAAAGAAAATATTTCGATAAAAAATAAAATCGATAATTTAAATGAAATAAATAAAACATTCTGTTGGTAATTTTTGGACTAATATTTTTACTTAAAGAAATCAGTTGTTTATTTTTTTTTTTAATATGAATTTGAATATTTGTGTATGTTTAGTAGAAAAATTATTTAAAAATTATTTTTTACCAAATTTTGTTCATTTAAGTACGTAACCATATTATTAATCTATTACATCTTCATTTGAATTCTAAGAAAACGTGTAATACTGTATAGAACTTTGTAGCTTTCTTCGTCGCTTTTTCAAAATGTTGTTTGAAAATGTGTGAAAGGATTTTTTTCTGAATAATACCCTTATGGTTATTTAATTAATTAGTATATCCATATAGTAATGGATTAATTTTTGAATGTGAAAGAAATGCCATCTGATTAATTTTTATAAAATTTATTACTGTAGATTGCAATAATTTTCGTATTAATACACGAAATCTTAAATGTAAATGGTAACTAATTTATTACATATTTAAGATTTCATAATAATTTGCTTGCTCTTTTTCTTACGAATTTTATTAATCACAGTAAGAGTTGATTATATTTGTTTAGTATCCTAACAGAATGACATCGAATATTTTTATTTAGTTTATTTTATAAATTATAATAAATTCGAATGTGAATTTTTTATTGTACAATTTGCAACAAAAAACGAAAAATATATTTTATCTATTAAAGTATATTGATTTAATTTTTATGATCGGTTATATTATTCATTTTATACTATATTGTTGAAAAATATAATATTGTGTTTTATAATTCAAATATTCTTTAAGAGTGCAATTTAGGGTAATAAATAACAATTAATTTTTCGTATATTTGATTAGATGGTTTATTAATAATTGGCAGCAGAATTTAGCTATTATTAATGTTATTATTATTATTCTATTGCTTCTCTATATCTAATAGACTGTTATTCTAAAATATTTAAGAATTATTTTATTATACATATTTGAATATTATTCTAATATATTTAAGAAATATCATTTTATTATACAGCATTTATTATTAGTTATTAATATTTGATTATTATTTATTATTATCAAAATATTTATTTCTCTAAATATTCAATTACATTTATTTATTATTTTATAATCAAAATATTAATATTAATATTTTGTATTATATATTTATTTATTCTTATCGTTCATTTCATAAGTGTCTTATATATATTTACCGAATGAAGATTTTTATAATAATATTATCGAAGTATTTAAAAGAATTAAGATTTTCGTCTGTTAATTATTACATTGCTGCATCTGGCAAACTGGAATGCAATTACTTCATTTTCTTTTGAACATTTATGCAATTTATTGTTATTTTTTTATTTATTCTTCTTTATTAAAATTTAAAAGAAAAATTATGGTTAATTTCTTATATTAAACTTTAATTATTTTTTTTTTTCATATTTAAATACAGTAACCAAATTGTGGGGCCTGATAGCCGAGTGACTAATGGCTTCGATTCGAGGTCTTATTCTAAATATTTAAGAATTATTGTCTGCAATTATTGTCGAGGAATTATTGTCTGCAGGCTTCGGATTCGAGTCCCGGCAGTGCTATGCATGTTTGTAGTGGTTCGGAATCTATTTTAAACCGTATGTCACAGTCTAATATGACTGCAGAGCATTGGGCTTAGAGTTGACAACTCAATTCCATAAAAAGAAAACATCTCTTGTCTCGAAATCTGTCAGTAAGCAGATGGCCTTGCCACACCATGGGACTGTTGCGCTAATGATAATGATGATGAACCAAATTGTGTTATTAATTAAATACTAGTATAGAAAAACGCGGATATAGGAATATTATTACTGGAAAATAATTACATCAACAATACTTAGAAAAATTCATGAATTCCTCTGTTAAAAAATTATATGTAAAAAAATTAATAATATATTTCTTTTGTTTGCTTGATAAAATATAAAATTTATTTAAAAGTTTATTTTATTTGCTTATTAAAGATGTTTATTCTTATTAAAAGGTATAAACATTTTTTTACATTTTAAACACAATCTTCACTGATTTTCAGTGTGACTGAGTTAAAATGCTAGTTAATAGTTATAATTTGCTTTTGATGTTCTATTTTAATAGTTTTAAATCTCAACTAAATAAATCAGGAAAAGACAATAGTAAATATCAAATGCCATTTATGAAAGAACTATTTAACATTTATATGTAAACAGATTTTGAAGGTAATAATAATACTTTTGAATATTTTTGAAAAAGACAATTAAATATTTAAATCATTCTCTGTAGTTATTTTAGTAAACTTTAGAAATAAAGTTTAAAAACGAAAAATCAAGTTTTATAAATTTTTAATTAAATATTATTAATCAAATCATTTATTAATTTTTTTATAAAGATTGCATGCTATCAATTAAACATTAGTACTGCTGCATGAAATCACTTAGAAGAATTCAGAATAGAACACAGAGAACTACCACACTAACTATCGTTTCTTTTCCACGATAGCAGAAATTAAAAAAAAAAAAAAAAACGAAACATTTTTCATTTAAAATATAATTATTAATACTTAAATTTAATTCTAATAAACCGTAAAATGTAAAATAAATAAAATAAAGATGCAAGTTGCAAGGTATGCTTTAAATAACTGAGCTATAAATAATACTCCCATGGGCAAAATAACAATCCACAACTTTATTTGATCCATCCGATTAAAATGTAAAAAATAAAATGTATCCATGATAAACTTTTATTGTTAGTGATAGGTTATTATCATATTTGTGAAATTTCAGAGACAATAAATTCTAATACAGAGATGGTGTACACAGTTGGTTTTACTACTATTTTTTTTTTTTTTTTTTTTAAATTAAACATTTCTGCACCAATATAGATCTGGAGATTCTTTCTCGTTATATCTCTTCCTCGTAGTAGGAATTTGGGTGGTTCTTGTTGAATTTCTTATTGGCGTAGATTATGTCCTTCATTATTCTTTCCTGTAAAGAAATGAACAAATTAAGAATAAATTTTATTAAAAATAGAATTGTTTCATAAGTAAATGAAAGAATCATATTTTTTGTAAATTATTTCGTTAATAAAAAAATTATTCGAATGAATTTAAAAACTCTTTATTATATTTTAATTTATTATATTATTAATCTTTTTTTTTCGTAAATTATTTCATTATTAAATAAATAATCGTTTGAAAATACTTGAATGAATTTAAAATCTCCGTATTATATTTTAATTTATTTTATTATGAATCTTTTTTTTTGTAAATTATTTTCTTTATAAATAAAAAAATCTTTAAATTGTTAGGAATAAATTAAAATATCCTTATTATATTTTAATTTATTACAGTATGAATCTTTTTTGTAAATTAATTCATTATTAAATAAAAAACCATGTAAATTATTTGAATGAATTTAAAAACTCTTTATTATATTTTAATTTATTATATTAAGAATCATTTTTTTAAAATTATTTCTTTATTAAAAAAAAATCGTTTGAAATTACTTGAATAAATTTAAAATCTTTTATTATATTTTGATTTATTATCTTATGAATCTTTCTTTTTTTTTTTGTAAATTATTTCATTATTAAATAAAAAAATCGTTTAAATTATTCGAATGAATTAAAAATCTCTTTATTATATTTTAATTTATTATATTATGAATCTTTTTTTTTTTTGTGAATTATTTCATTAATAAATAAAAATAGTTTAAATTATTAGGAATAAATTTAAAATATTTTTCTTATATTTTAATTTATTATATTATGAATCTTTTTTTGTAAATTATTTCATTATTAAATAAAAAATTGTGTAAATTATTTGAATGAGTTTAAAATAAATCTTTATTCTATTTTAACTTATTATGTTATGAATCTTTTTTTTGTAAATTATTGCATTAAATAAAAATCATTTAAATTATTTGAATGAATTTACAATCTCTTTTTTATATTTTAATTTATTAAATTAATTTTTTTGTAAATCTTTTAAATTATTCATTAAATATTATCCATTATAGACAGATAAATATTGTACATTTATAAATAATGTATAATCATATTAATAATTATTGTAAAAAATTTTAGTCTTCAGAGAATTATTTTGACTAAATTAGGTCACCTTTTACACAACTGGTTTTTTTTTACAATTATTAAGAATGTTTTTTAAAATAGCCTTAGAGTCATTGTAATAATTATATAAAATAAAGACTTTATTAGACATTTTACAGCATATAAATACTATAAACGCTTTGGAATTTCAAATGATCATACAAAAAGAAAATTATTTATAGAAAAGATTGAAATATGCATGTTATTCATAAAGATAATGAAATTTTAAATAATAACGGTTGAAAAATGTTTTTATTACTGCTGAAAAACAATGGTCTTTAAAATCTTTTTGGTAAACTTTCTTTCAATTGAAACATCCATTTAATAAAACTTTCGTGTTCACTTCTAATTTAAAAACTTGCTATATTTATATTTTCATTACGAAAATGCCTAAATTTCGTTTTTAAAATATTTCAAAATTCGTTTATTGAAACAAGGTTTTCACATAAATTAAGAAACCAGACGGAGAGCTAAATTAAAAATAAGTAAGAAAATATCTTTCTAATCTTTTGACAGAGTCCATGAGATTTTCGATTTAGAATTGAAAGAAAATCGTCTGCGCTGTTTTGAGGGAAAAAAGCAAATAAATAAATAAATTAAAAAAAAAAAGTAAATAAATAAATCGGAAAAAAATAAAAGAATTAAAATAAAAAATAAAAAATAAAATAAAGGAAAATAAAAAAGGGTAGGGGGAATGAAGCTGAAAGAGATTTATAAATATTTTAATGATATACAGAAAAGTAAATGGAAATATTTTTAGAAAAATAATAATAATAATAATAATAAAATAGTACCTACTAAAATAAACATATTATATGATCTGTCTGTACATAAGAAGAAAAATGAAAAAAATTATTTGGTGATATATTTTTACAGTCACGTTTAAGAATATGTTATATGTTTCATAAAATAAAGTAAAAATTTTAAAAAATTATTACTCATTTACCACAATAATTAAAGTACTTTATTTTTAGATATATTTTAAAAAGCAAGGAGGAACAACAGGTAATGGATTTTTTAATATTTATTTTAAAGTAATTTAAATGTTTTTCTTTTTAAATAAAATTAATTTGTAGCATTACGCATTCAATACGAGATATATTAAAAAATTATTTAAAAAAACGTATTTAATAATTTAAAACAAATCAGGACATTCTAAAAAGGCAAATGGCTGAATTCTATTTTGTATGGAGTTAAAAGGAATATTGATTCAGGAATTTACTTTTAATGGATTCCAAAAGACCAACAGTACGTGGTATTAAATCGAAAAAGAAAATGGAGAAATAAAACCACAAAATGTAAAAATATCTTTCTAAAGACCTGGATATTTACTTTTTGCTTTATGATAATTTCCTTTAATCTACCCTTTTCAATATAAACACAATTACAGTTCTTGGAAATCTTTATTTGGATTGTAATGCTGAGTCGGACAGAAACCCTTTTATCTCCAGCTCTAAAACTAAAAATAAGACATTTTGGGATCTAGTGGTATTTTCATAGGAAAAGGCTTTGCTTTTTGCGATTAAAAGCTTTCTAAAAGAACCTTTTTCTTAAAAAAAAGAAAAATACTTTTTTTTTTTTCGTAAACTTTTCTTTGCTCTTATTTCAAAAAGTTGCATTCTATAAAATAAAGATGCGAGTAATTTGTTTTTTGTTTTATTTTCTACATTATTTTGTTGTTGGTTTATTTTAAATCGAATGTTTGACACAGATTTTTGAAAATGCAGAATTTGTACTTTTAAATAAAGTGTATGTAGAAACTATTTGAGTAATTTGCCCATTAAACATTTATAATTTTTGAATAGATCTATTTATTAAGCATGCATATATCGATACCATAATGAACAAAATTGCTCATTAAATAATATAATATAATAATAGTAATTAAATAATAAATATAATAATAATAAAATAATAAATATAATAATTATATTATAATAATTTGTTAATAATAATTATCAAATTAATAATTTGTAATAATTATTTAATTTGCCTCTTAAATAATAACAATTATAATATAAATAATAATTTGTTAATAATAATTAACAAATTAATAATTTGTAATTAAATAATTTGCCCATTAAACATTTATAATTTTCGGTTGTAATCATTTATTAATTATGTATATATGGATATAATAATGAACATAATTGCCCATTAAATAATTAATAATAATTTGAAATGAAATAATAATAATTAATAAATTAATAATTCGTAAAAATTAATTAATTTGCCCATTAAACATTTGTAATTTTTGGTTATATTGATTTATTAAACAAGTATATATAGATAATAAGTAAAATAAGTATTTTTATTAAGACTACGAGATAGGTAATGCTAATAATCAGTATTATTAGCAAAATAATTAAAAATTAATGCTCTTTATTTATTTTGATAAAAGATTTCTAAATAATTAAAATAATTCCTGCAATTATTAAGCAAAATTCCAAAATGTATATTATTGCATAATAAATAATGAATTATATGTATGAAATACAAAATTATTTGAAAAATATTTATAATCAAATTTTTATTAATTACAAGTTTGACCAAATATTTCAGCTGTTTGAAATTTCATATATTGTTTTCTTTTATTTGAGTGAAGTAATCAATATTCACGAAACAAAAGGAAATGAAGTTTTTGTTTGTGGATGAACGTTTCCTACAGTTCCTTTATTTCGTATTTTTCGTTAATAAATTAAACTCATTATACTTTGATACTTAATTCTTTTCTTAAGATTCATTCGATTTTCACTTGGGTGTTTCTCTTAACAAATAGTTGCTTATACTATTCATTAAAAACGTGATTTTTTTTAACTAGTGAAAAGATTCGTTCCAAAAAAGAATGAAGTTTCATTTCATAGTAAATTTAAAATAAATTATTAAAAATGATCTGCAAAAGATTTTAGAATACATGTGTTTTTTAAAAAAACGAAAGTAATTCAACAACGCAAAAAAATATGCTTTCTTGAGAAAGTCTATGAGAACAAAATGTAAAAAAAACAGCAACAGTTTTTTTTTTTTTTAGTTGTTTAGAATAAAGCAGAAAATGATAAGCATTGATCTCTCCAGAAGTTTTCATCAATGGGAAACATTTTCAATCGTTTTCCTTTTACAATTCTGTAATAGAACTTTCTTTTAAAGTAATTTCTCTTGTATGATTTACAAAGAACGCGAATGGGTATCAATATTTGCAAGGAATTTAATTAAACAAACATAATCATTGTTCTTTTTGATAAATTTCTTTTATTTAATTTCTGTTTTTTGTTTATGCGCCTGAATTTTTTAAGGAAATATCTTTCAATCTTTTTATTCTATTTCCTGTAAAAAAAATAAATCTATTTGTAAGATTAGTTAATACTCCATATCTGGAATCTCAACAGAAAGATTTCTTCAACAATCTAATGATAGATTATTTTCTATTAAAGAAACAAACATTTATTATTATTATTTTTTAAAGACTAAGTTGTGGTTGTGATTTTAAATTATGTATGACATTGAATGATGGAATATATTATTAATTACTAAGTTTTACAAAATTAAAGTTTCTCTTTTTGTCTTTGTTAAGCGTTGGTATTAAGAAAATATTTTGAAAATTATTTAAAATAAATAATTGTCTTTATTGTATGAAAACAATAATATAGGCACTTAATACATCAATATTTATGTTATAATATATACTTACTTTCTTATAATATAGTTGTTATGATACTTATTTTAGCCAACAAATAAATTATTAAATTTTTTTTTATATTTAGGTCATATATATTTAGCATATAAAAAAAAGGTTTTATTTTTAGCATATAAAAATATATGCTAAATATATTTTTTAAAAAAACTAATTTTACCATTAGATCACTGTCAATTGTACTCTTCCAGTAAGGTTCCTCAAGACTTTCGTCTGTATTGTAAGGCTCATCAGCTTCATCAAATATCCTACATAAATTAATAAAGAAAAAAAAACATATTAGTATTTAATGAAACCGAACTTAACTGAACGCAATTCATCATAAAAAATTACTAAATTTTCAGAACATTTTTAACATTTTTCTTTTATATTAGTATACTCATCAGATCAATTTGGACTTAAAAATATTTCGTAAGTCCTAATGTTTTTTTTTTTTTTTTTTTTAAATTTCTTAAAGTCTAATTTTTATATTAAAACTTGTGCACAAAATAAGCATTCTTAACTCTAAAGTCCTTAAAAATAGCTCATTTTTTTTGAAATTTGAAACTGAATGCAATTACTTTAACTGCTTAATAAATAATTAACTTAATTAATTAACTATTTTGCTTAACCAAATGCAATTCATCATAAAAAAAAAAAAAATTAACGTTTCAGAGCATGTATTGATTTTTCTTTATGTTAACATACTCGACAGATCAATTTGAACTTTACTTTAAAAAATATTTTGTAAATCCTAATGGTTTTTTTTTATTTTCCTTAAATTCTAATTCTTATAATAAAACTCACAAAATGCACGTGCGCAAGATAAGTATTCTTAACTCTTACTCTTAAGTCCTTAAAAACGGCTGGAAATGGCTTATTTTTAAAAAAAATTTAATAATACTTTCCTCCTATACATAGTTGGCTCCATATACAATTTTTAAGAGTTGAAAATATTTTTAAGAATTAAGAATAAAACTCACAAAATGCAAGTGCAAAATAAGTATTCTTAATTTTACTCTTAAGTCCTTAAAAATGGCTGGAAAAGGGCTTATTTTTAAAAAATTTTAATAATACTTTCCTCCCATACACAGTTGGCTCCATATACAATTGTTAAGAATTGAAAGAATTTTTAAGAATTAAGAATAAAACTCACAAAATGCACGTGCACAAGATAAGTATTCTTAACTCTTACTCTTAAGTCCTTAAAAACGGCTGAAATGGCTTATTTTTAAAAAATTTTTAATAATACTTTCCTCCTATACATAGTTGGCTCCATTTACAATTTTTAAGAATTTTTATTTGGAGTTTTTTTAAAAAACCCGCATGTTTTGGAGCTAATGTTACAGTTAATTCTAACAATTTTTATGGATCAACCAAAAGCATGCATTTGCACACTTACGGGAGTCTTGAAGATCTCTTCGCACTTATTCCTCGGCATTTGGGATGAAACACCATTTTTCTGAAAAAATAAATAACAGAATATAAGAATAATAAATAATAAAGGGATAAAAATGCACTACAAATATACTATTTTGGATATCTGTGAGAAGTCTTTGGTGAATCCCTGGCAAACATGCTTTCATTATTATTAAAAATAATGAAAAGATAAATATAAATTTTCAAATTTCTATGAAAGGTATTCATGTTCTTCCCATTGTTCAATAAGAAAAACAAACATTATGAAATTTATCATACATCATTTTAAAATTTATTGCGAAAATGTGGTAATAATGGAACAGTTAACCATTTACAAATATTCATACCGATCGCAAATGTATATATATTACAAAAATCATCGTAAACTGGAGCGTTGATTACCTTGAAATACCTTGATAATACAGAAGTTGCAAACATTTAAAATTGGTACTAGTATATATTGAAAATTCATCTCAAACTGGAGAGTTAGTCACCTTAAAATACATAAAAAAAACAAAGACCACTGACAGGTAAGACTATACAGAAATTGAAAAAAATTTAAAATGAATAGTATGCATTTCCCAGTAGGAGTTAAATTAAATTTGACATTAAAGTTTCAAAGAAAAATTTAAATAAACTTAAAAATGAAATTTATGGATAAGTGTTTTAAAGAAAACAATAATACAATATGAAAAAAAAAAAGGATGTTCAATATTATAAAAAAATAGTAAAATAGTTAAATAAGAATTATTCAATATTTTTAATAAATACTTTCAAAAAAGAATCAATTGTTCAAAATATATAGTTTTTCTGGATTCTCTCAATAAAGCTATACGAATTTAAGATCCATAAGAGCTTTCAAATCCTTCCTAAGATAATTCCTTCTTCGAAGTTTCAATTAGCGTTACTACATTGTTTTTTGTTATTCTTTAATGTAGAATTAAATAAAAAGTTTATTAATGAGGTAATTTTGTATATTCATATTTTTAAGTTTTAAATAAGATTAAGAAAAATTAAATAAGACCAATTGACTGAAATAAAATAATTAATCTTTGCAGTTTTTCGTAAAGAATATCATATATCTTACTTATTAAAAATAGATTATTTATAAGAATTATTTAAATATATCCACAATTTTATTGAAAATGGGTGAACTTTGTGCGAAGTTAATATGGTTAACATTTGAATGTATAGAAATATTTTGAGAAGAATTGTTATTTGTGGATATAAATTTTGAATTAATTTAAAAATCAGAAAATAAAAAAATAAACGACTATTAAGACTACTACTGTTATAAAAACATTAAACAATGGAAACATATAAATGAAAGAAAAGAAACTTCCTTTTTTAAAAGCTTTATATGTTTACAATTTCTGGTTTGGAAATCCATTCTTCAGCTTTATGTTGTAAATTTTATAGTTATGATTTTATTGAAAATTATATAATTTCGATCTAAGATTTCAATTTAAAATTCAACAATAATATTTCATAGAATATCGAGTTCTTAAAAGATTGATAGTAAAGAGGCGACACAATGTCCTTCAGTGGATCCTGGACACTGAGACATTTTAGGTAATGATCAGGCAAATTTGCAGGCTAAGAAAGGCACACAGATAGTCCAACAGCCAAATACTTGCCACTCTTTTCATTTCATGAAACTTTACAACAAGAATCAAATGTGACTTTGATGGAAGACATTGCTCACTGCTCGTATCTCCTCGAGGAATTGGGCGGCCTGATGGCAAACTGGCTAGCGCTCTGGCCATTGGTATCACAGGCTTCAGGTTGGAATTCTGGCGGTGGCATGGATGTTTTGTGAGTGGTTCGGAATCCACTTTAAGCTATAGGTCCCAGTCTGTTTAGCCCTCGTGTGCACAAAATGGTCGTAAAGCGGCAAATCAAAACTCAAAGAGTTGGAGGAATATTTTGAAACTAGGTATTTCGGTCAAACCTCGTGAAAAAGCTGTCGCGGAATGTAGAATTGCGGTGGGCCATGGCTGTTTGGAGAGCCATCTGCACAGCATTGGCACTTTTGATAGCCAAATTGCCCGCTCTGTGAGGAAGACGAGATCGCGGACAGGCACCCTATAGCAGGATGCCCGGCCTTACATGGGGACTCCGAGGTGAAGAGATATTGGTGAGCTAGATCTTTGCTGATGAGACATTGACTTTTTCTCTTATTGTTTTCTTTTCTTTGTGTGTGTTTTTACACTATTGTGATCCCGTAAGAGTTTATCATTTTCTCATGCCATTGGGAATAAAAAAATTTTTTTAGCACGAATGCTGTGCATTTTTTTACAGATTCAACAAGAAATTAAAGAAAACAATGATTTTTTAATGTTTAGATTAAAAATTATGTTGATTGCATTAAGACTGTTAAAAACACTTTGTAAAACATTATAAAGAATTAGATATTTGTCTTAAATTTCTGATTTTTGGTTTAAATTTATCATTAGTATTAAACGAAAGATAAAGAAGACAGTATCATTGCTTTTATTTTAGAAGACAAAAAAGGACAAAAGTTAAATTTTGTTAATACTGAGAAAGATTTCTTGTGAGAATTTTTTTTTAAACTACAATTTTTGTACATTCCAAAATCCTTTTAAAATCCA